>JAIPRL010004162.1:0-40561 GCA_025469235.1 Pemphigus obesinymphae
AACAAAGGAGTCTAGAAGCTGTAAATTATGAAATATTGTGTTCTCTTCAAGAATTTTTACAACAACGATTTTCAATCGATCAGAATCTCCTTACAACTATAAAGCCATTTGTCCATTTGTCACCACAACAAACCTACAAGATGTCCATAAATCTATTGGTGAAGATATAGATTTACAAGAACTAGCAATAGAGTATGAGGAACTACTATCTTTGGAAAACATCAACCAACTACGAACAATGAATCTTAATGAACTATTTAAAACATTATGCACTTCACCACATTTCATAAATATTGTAACATTATTCGCAAGAATACTTAGTCAAATTTTTTCACTTCTGTAAAACAAACAGGATGTGCAGCTCTAAAATTTCCTTAGCGCAAGCTCTGTTACATTTTTATAAATAAATAATTTTTTTTACTATTTTTAATAATTACCATTTTTTTTTAGTTTTTCAAAATTGAAATCTATAATGTTTTTCATTAAATATTTTAATGCAGAAAATTTGTTTGTTGAAAATGTGTAAATATGAAATATTGAATCAGTGTATTATTATTTACACAAAATTTTAGTTTATATTTAAGTGGTGCGGATTATACAGAGATACATTTTTAGAAATATGTTTTTTGTTAAAAATGGAATATTAAGAGAGCGTCATACACCGGATTTTTAAGAGGTTCTGGATAAGCAATTTTCATAAAATTGTCCAAAAAATTAAAGTCTAACAATTTTATAAATATTCAAATATATTTTAAAAGTAATTTAAAAATAGTTCTGTATCAATACCATTTGTTTATGAAAAAATGTGTTTAAATGAACATAAAACACCGAGGATGCAATAAAATAAAAACACCAAATTTTGTAACTATATAAAAGAAGAAAAATGCTTATTGTCTCAATTTTTTATTTTTTATTATGTATGTCTAAAAAATACATAAAATCATAAAAGTTTAACAGTTAATTACTTAATTTAAAATAACTTTATAGAAAAATATAAAAACGCTACATCACAGATTTAGTTCACTTTTATGCGGGATAAAAATTTGGTAATTTAATTTTGATGGTAGCTCCGGTGATTTATGTTCACGTAAAACTAGTTTTTAGTCTCCTTTTTTGGACGTGTAGCGTCCTTTCAAGTTAAAACCAAAAGTAATGTTTTAAAATAGAAGATAAATTACGAAAATATAATTCACATATAGAAAACTAAAAATTTTCGATTTTCCAGTAAAAATACATAGATTTTCTATTAAAATTAGGTACTTTAAGTGGAACTTTAAAATATTATCCCTAAAATTTCAAAACGACTGGCTTTCAGTGTTACAAAAGTCATCCGAAAATTAAATATTTATATGTATTGTACGCACTATTTCTCTTTTTTATTTGAATGTCAGAAATTCCAAAATACTTGTGTTTTGTACATCTTTGCACTATACACAGGGACGGAGAAAAGATGTTTTCGGAATGATTAAAACGAGACATTTTGAGGATTTTCGTGCTTTTCCTATGTGTATGTATTTATATAAATAGCAGTGTGCAGCAACAACTTCTCTGCGTGTCCCCGAGGAATGTGCAGCAGCAGCAGCAGCAGTAATAGCAGTAGTAGTAACAGCAGCAGCAGCAGCAGCAGCAGCAGTAGCTGAATTACGCCTAACGTCGGACTCGGTATATATAAAATAAAACACGAAAAACCCTTCAGATCCTCGCGCCGTCATCTCCTTTTAATCCCTCCGCGGAAGAAGGGTTGAACCGGTAGAGCGGGCTGCGGATTGGCCTCCGGTCCTATATTTATATGTACACCGCCGAATCCCTATTCGCCAATTCCGGACGTCCGCTCAATAATTAACAACCCCCGCAATCCTCCTTACAGTCCTTACCACCTTATACCACCGTCTATGGTATATATATATATATATATATATATATATACGTATACGTATATTAACCTGCATCAGGGCCCGGGGCTCGTTTTAACGCACAGTTATACCAAAGGGTTATATCATTGCATTATCATCGTTTTGCCTCGGTTATTATACCGTTGTAATTATTATTATTACAAGTCGTTTTAATTTAAAATGAAAATTCGTTATTCTCTCGCACTGGCCATTATTTTTTATGCCTCTAATTTTTATAAACGTAAAAGATTTTTACCGCGATGAAATAATAATAATAATAATAATAATAATAAAAATCGAGCTGAAATAATAAATATACCTACGTCAGTATACTCAGTTATTGCTTCCGGAAATTACAAAAAAAAAAAACAAAACTAAAAATTATATATATATAATAATAATTTAATATCCTTATTATTATAACGAGTAAAAACATTTTAAATGTACCTAGGTATACACTCTAAATTTGTAATACAATATTATCATATATTATTAGTAATAAATTATTTTATTAAAAAGTTATAGCAAGGCAACAATAGAAGAAGGTCATTATTTTCATATACTTTTGTTATTTACGATTAAATGTGGCATTTATATTTATATTTGTATTAGATACAAATGTTGTGATTAATTTTATCAGGTTATTTTTTTTTATTTATTTTTTTTTTATTACTGACAGCTCGTTATAATTTCGTAGGAAATTACATTTTATGTTTAATATCTTTTCTTTTTTATTAATCAATAACATATTTGATTTCTACTTAGTAAAATTTAAAGACTTAGGTACGCCGCAAATAAATACGTTTGATTCTGATTCAGTTTTATTTATGTTTATAAATAAAATATTTAATGGTTCATTGGTTCAAATATATAGTATATAATTATGTATTTAAAATATATTTAAAATGTATTGTTAAAAAATGACGGTTAAAAATTATAAATTTGATTTGTTACCAGATAATAAATCTAGCATTTCTAACATCGATGATATTTGTTGTTAATATTATTTTCTCAATTTGACAGTTAATTATCTACTTGATAATAACTATTGTACCGGCACAATAAAATTGACATTATTATTTTATCCATCCAACAGTTAATTATATATAAATAACAAAGTTTTTTGGTTGAACCTTTTCATAGTATTTGTATGTAAAAATATAGACATTAAAAAACTACAAATAGACAATTATTGTTAATTCAAAAAAATTTTTATCGATTGTATAGTGACACATTTTGTCGAATGAATTGGTATTTTTATCAATAATTACCGAGGTATTTTTTTTTAATGTAGACGTTTATTTACAGGTTTTGTATATGGTTTGCGTTTCATTATTGTTAATTTTAATTTTTGCTTTACACATCATAGTTTGAGATTTTAAAAGAAAATTCAAAATTAATAATTACCGATATTAAAAACTTAACTTCTAACGAAAAATACCTACTCCATATATAAAATCAAAATTATGATTTCCTGAAAATAAAAACTTTTTTAAACAATTTTTAAAAAACATTAAAAGTCAGTTATAAAGCTGTGCTATTAATAATTTGATTATACTCTTTTTACTTTTAATTCGTTGAAATTAACTACATTTTTTCCTAAAAATTATTAAATGTAAATTTCTTTGAAACATTTAAAGCGCAACTTATTTTAACGCATACTCAAATATTCTATATTATAGAATCTATAATATGTATGTATTTATTGTATAGGTTGGCTGTAATGTAGAGCAGACTTTAAATTTTCATGCATGTAGTTCAAATATATGAGATATGTGTAAAAACATATTCTTAAATGCTTTTCAAACATTTTTCTTTTAATTTAGGTATAATATAATATATATTACAGGTACTTAATTACTTATTATATTTATAAATTATTACTAACTTGAAAGCAACGGAAAGCAACGGAAAACAACACCTTGTAACCTCGGAATATCATTTTGAAAAAGGACCAAGTTATACTTTGTAAGTGTAATTACTTTTGGGTGTGACATCTTATAAATAAAATTATATTTTTAGTGAGACTTTTATACCTACATTCATGTACTTTTTTGGGATTTGTAAAAGTTGATAACGAAAGTTTTTTGGGAGATATTTTTAATTAATTAATTTTAGGAAATTCCGCTTACGTTGAAATTAATTTTTAGAAGATAGTTTTATAACCTCTAAAATGTTTCGGGTAAATAGATGGACAAAGTAGAAAATTCGAAAATTGGTTGGATTTAATATTCTCGGATTTTTATAGGAACTCGAACCTCGCTTCGTTCGGCTATCACCTGAGTGTATCGGTATTCATATATCAATATAAATTAAACTAAAAGTGTGGTTAACACTATGGAAGTCTGATGATTTGAAATACATTTACCACGATATAATATAAAAACTATAGTAACTTCCTACTCTGTAAATAGGTCGGTCAAACTTGCACGTACAAAAACCATTTTTGGGTTTATCATTGTGATGAAGCGAAAATTTACAAATGCCCGGTAAAATGTACGTTATATGATAAAAGTTTGTACACAATTTATATATTTTATAACATAACGTCACAATCATAGTTATTTACAAAAACATTGTAGTTCGCAATAGTCGGCAAACAAAGTTCTCAAGTATCACCTGAATGTGTCTTTTTTAAAATTTAGAACCAATTTGCTATCAAAAAAAGTTGTTTACTTGAAAACTCGTATTCGCTCTTTCTACCCGAAAAATGTATACAGACACATAAAATAGTCGGTCAGTAAGAAGTGGAAGCACTTTGCTCTTCATCGAATATAATACTGGTGGTAGATACATTTAATTTGAATGTAATGATAAACTATTTATTTCTATAAAACGATCCAGAGCGATACACTGTGTAAAATACCTTCACAATACTAGTACGTATTTCTATTCTATATAATATCTAATGTTAATTATATATGTATTATATACAGAGTATGTACAGTGGGAATAGACCTTTTTTGAAATAAATAGTACATCGTTAATTTTTTGGGGAAAAAATGATACTTATATGGAAAGAATATATTAAACGCCATTTAAGAATATAATGTATAGAAGATGATATCACTGAGGTGATGATGATATTCATGGATACAAGTTTGAAGTTCTCCCTGAAGTTGGCATACACTCGGTTTAGAAAATGTAAACCGATTTCTTCGATTTTTCCATGAATTACGATCTTCAAATAATCCAGAGTCTATGGTTTCCCTTTGTGTACACGTGATTTGAGGTATCCTAAAAGAAAATATTAGAATATTCATATACTCAGTGAACAAGGAGGCCAATAAATATCACCGAATTGTGAAATGAATATCCAAGCCTTATTTTCAAATCTAGTCATTTCACGATTTGGTGATATTCATTGGCCTTCTCGTTCATTTGAAGACCAACATTTGTGAAAAAATAGAATAAATCTATCTAAATTTTCTAAACCGAGTGGACGCCAATTTTAGGGAGAGACTTTAAATTTGTATCCATAAAAATGGCCATTACCTTAGCGATGTCATTTTCCATAAATAATATTCTTAAAATGCATGTAATATTGTATCTTTTTATATAAATATAATTTTTTCTCTTAAAAAATTAATGGTACACTACTTATTTCAAAAAAGGTCTATTCCCATGATGAATTCTGAATATTTAACACACCAGTGTTTGAATAAACTCTAAATATACTTACGTAATTACCATACTATCAACCCTGTGTTTATTAAATATTTAGGTTTTAAAACGTAGACAGAAGGTTAGTGTAGTTACTGTGCTTATCGTTTGAAGGAAGGGAAATATCTTTTGGATATCAGTCCATGGTTCCCGTGTGGTCAGCTATATGGGGATGTTGCCTGGACCATATCTAGGAAGTACTAGCTTGATAAACCTGTGTTTCATCCAGCATTGAGTACGAGCACACGTGGGTAAGGGTGCATGAGGTTGGGCCATCTTCATTGTGATATCGGTGGATGCTCGTGTACGATCACCTCAGCTTGACTTGTAATAAGTTCCATTAGCACTAACGAAAAACTCAACCACCAGAAACCACCCTTAGTTTTGGGCCATATTTGTATAATAGGTGTTTGAGAGACTACTTCCAATAAAACTATAACCTATAGTAGAGAATGAGTTGTTGATAGAACAAAAATATCTGCAACCAAGTATACTGTAGCTAAAACTATTCACATATAGAGAACTGTTTTCATAACAAGAAAAAATCTAGTTTAGTATTTCTTGATCTATTATTATTTACAGTAATTTTGTTGTGTGGTAAAACAGCAACACTGCGAATAATTTCTAATAAAATAACGGATTTCTAAAATCACACAAAAATGTGTGATTATTTCTGTTGTTATGCATTAAGCAGACAGTATTGATAACTCAGATCTATAAAGTATACATTTTACAATAATAATAGTTGGCCTACGACACAATGTAGAAGAAGAATTGTTATTAAACTGTCAGAAATAGTAAAATGCTTAAAAAGACTACTATTAGATAGAAAAATTTAAGTTTTTGTAAATAGTTACGATAGTAGGGGCTAGTTATTACAAATATTTAAAAAATAGATCACCCAAAGGTAGCTGATAATTGATATCAGCAAAGCTTTTCAATGTTAATGTTGATGTTAGATGTATGATATAGAGTGTGTAGATCAAATCGATTATATTACTATAGTAAAGGATAAATTAAATCAAGACCTCATTAAACTACAAAACTATTTCAACATATGTAAACCAAAATAAACGGGATACTTGTACTCTCATACTCTTATACTCAATGCCCTAGATACATTGGAGTTAAAAATCGATAGAATTCTGACGTTTAAAACGCACTCAGAGAAAGTATAAAATAAGATTAAAATGCAGAACACCATCATAAAGTAAAACATATAACTGGTATGAGCTGGGGTTGTAAAACAGAAATCCTATATGAACATTAAACATCTAAAATAGCATTGCTATATAGGGTGACTGAGAATGAATAAAAGCGCGGATCGTTAGAAAGTTGACAGAGAGCTCAATCTGGCCTTGTGAATCCGTATCTGGAACGGTGAGAATGACGTAATTACAATTGCTACCGGTCATTGTAAAATATATACTTACGCCGATTAACGCACGCGGCGGGAATACTTGAGAAAGTAAAATCGTTACGCATCTCCCAACGTATAAGAATATTATGACACACCCTTAGAAATCGAGACACTCAATATGGGATTTAGAATTCCCAAATGCAACTGTCACATATCTAGTTGACAATCCAGAATTGAAAGTGCCCGATTTCGATCTTTTACGGATAAATAGTACCAGAACAGAGTAGGGTAAATGCAGAAGTCTAATGTACAAATGGGGAATGACAGAATCTTTTCTTTGCACATGCTTGAATGAAAAAATATTATTATTATTACATGGAAGTAAAAAATTCGAAGCCTACAGGTGGTATAGAAAAATTATAGAGGTGGCATAGATGCAGAGACGTGGATAGAGAATCTGGAGAAACAATTTTAGTACTTATATATTTTCAAGTTTTCTTAATTTAGCATATACTCTTCATACTTCTTAATTATTTATCAAAAATCGTTATTTCGCAAAATACTTATTACTCATTTATTTAACTATTTAAATTTGTATAAAAAGTTCATGAGTAAATTATAAAATTTTAATGAAAAATAATGAAATAATCAAGTAAATGCACTTAAATCGCAAAAACTTCCATTAAATACTTCCATTACATACATTAAATACATAAACCTATTCCAACTTATATGTTACTATTTGTAAGCTTTGTTTATATAATATAAATATTTCAACTTAAGATTTAGTGTGTATTTAATTTATAAAAAAAATAATCGGGTATAAATTAATCAAGTTAGAGTAGGTTAAGTTTTAATTTTCGGTACATTAACAAAAAATCAAAAAAAGATTCCATTAGTCTAAATCAAATTTAATTTTAATGTGGGAAAATTAATTATTTTGGAATTTGGAATTACAATAGGTGAGTTACTGGATTCAATTTTTTTTTATTGATTTTTAATTGTACTTAAAGCTCTACTAATAGGTAAATATTTTTTTTATGGATTATCATGAAAAAGTCCGTATCTATATATAATATTAATTAATTTAATCTGGACAAATTTGATCGGTTTTATATTTGGGTAATAAAAATAAAAATCTTACTAACTTTGACAATTACTGAATAATAATGAATATTTTTTTGTTATCAATTAAAATGAAAAAATAAAGTAAATAAAATGGAAAATTTGAAATTTTCAAAAATTCAATTCAATAAACAAAAGTATAATAAAAAAAAATATAAATTTTTCAAATCAAATTATCAAATTAGTTGATTATCTGATAACTGTCGAAAAAAATATATTAAAAATATTTGTTTATTGTGTAAATATATATCTACTTAGGGCATAAATTATAAGTAGGTACCTATATACTTAATCTGTATGCTGTTGTAGCTCTTAAGGTGTTACGGGACTTAATGACTTAGGCGTAAACAGGGGGAGAGAGGCGGCTGTTATTCTGGTTAAATTTGAAAAGGGTCCATATTTCGAATGTGTATTAATTTATATATAATTGTAGAAATTATCTAATATTAAATCTGTTATTTTAAATATTGTTATATTAACCTATTTGAAATATTTAATTTGAAAAATAATTCTAAGGGAAGTTCCCTACTATTTTCCGATTTATATCTAATAATTTTCTATTACTTTTAGTAGCTTTACTTTATGTTTTAGAAAACTAATGGGAAAGTCAAAAATGAAACTAACTAGAACGAATTTTCCATTAAAAAAATATCTGAAATATAATTTCTATAAAAATACATTTCTTCTTATATCCTAGATAATTATATGTCCTTATATAATTGACAAACATGTTTTTTTATTTTTATTGAATTATTTTTTGTAAAATGTTAGCAGTTTTTCAAGCTGCTCAGTATGTATAGCTATCTACCTAATTTAAAAGTTATTTATTTATATTTTTTGGCATTTGGCATTTGCATATAAGATTTCAAGATATTATCGTATATTACGTTTCTCCATGATGTATACAGATTATATAAAAGTAAGAGAATTTTTTACACTGTACAGTAGTCAGAATTTTATATGGACGCTTGGGGGGGGGGGGTAGAAAAAAGAAATACTTTTGTCCCTCTTCTATGAAAAATCCCATGTCACGCCTATATATGCTCTTTGGGGTGTAATTTTGTCCACATATTGAATGTATATTTTAAAAAGTATATTCATAATAAAATTCGAGTAAATGTAATAATCAATGATGTATTTAAAATAAAAGTATTTGTGAATACATGCTAAACATGAAATATAATATGTACCGTATCCCCGATGATCCGATCATTGCTCGCCGCTCGGTCCGTAATTTGTATTTATTTTGTATATTATTAGGACTAAACCCATTATTATTATTTTGCCTGTACTTTCGTTTTAAAAACAATTTTATACATCAAATGAGATGTATATTTGAGAGAAACAAACGGTTACCAATGTATATATATATATGTATACCTATTCGGGAGTATATAAATAGTATGCCGGTTATACCGTAAAATCAGGGTGGTTGGTTGGTTAATCAAGACGGCCGCTGAATGTGTAATTAATTTATTTTACGATCTCCGACATTTTACTAGCCCCCGGGGTACGAAAGAGAAAAGAAAAGAAAAGAAAAGAAAAGGGGAAAAGAGTCCGTACCATTCAGCAGCAGCAGAAGTCGACTAGGCTGCCGCACTGCCCTCGTTCGCGGAGAGATCGTAAAGCACACAAGAAACAATTTTTTTTTTTTCCCCCCCGGCAAAGTCGCTGTTTTTTCTTTTTATTGCACAATAAAGAAACCCCCTACATACAAAAAAATAAAAATAAAAATAAGGCAAACAATAAAAACCAAATTATATTCCCCGGCTCCTGCACGCGCGCGTGGCCACACAAATTGCCCGGTGTCGCTTTGTAATAATAATCAATTACGTCCGTTTATATATATTAAACATTTCGGTGTTTTTTTTTTTTTTTTGTTCATCTCCATCGTTTCTATATCGCTATTTTTTTTGTTTTTATATCCGTACGGTCGTAATACTTTTATTTTTTTCACTATATATCTATATATTCGTAGTACATATTATATACACTATATGTATAATATTATTTTATGTCCGTGAAGTAGACGACCGGTTGACTTGAAATTTGCGTATTAATTTGTAAGTCATTTGTGAGTGTTTGTAATCACATATTCACATATGTATTGTAAGTCAACTATCCACAAAAATATATATAATGGCTAACTTTTAACTTTTTTAACTGTTGACAATGCAAATGTTTGGTAAGTAATTTGTAAGTATTTGTAAACCCAAAAATCCCAATTTTCAAGTCATTCTTTCTTCATTTGTCGTTTAGTATTTAAGTAATCTCAACATCTTACATACCTACTTACCTGAAACTTAGTCAGCCGTGCTTTATTAATATATTGCCAGGGTAAGATTGGCCCGGACCACTAGTTGCTAACTGGGCCCTAGGCTGGTATAGGCACATTATTCATATTTAAATAATAATAATATATTTATTAATAAATCTATAAAAAGTTTTTTTCTTTCGGTCCTATACCGATTTACGAAATTGACGATTATTTTTTCTATTCTGCAACCATGGTCGAAAATTCTAAAGAATCGACTTGTTTTTAAAGTCTGTAGAAGTGTTTCTATTTTTTAGTCAAAATGTGTGTCACGTTATTCTACATAAAATGTGTATACTACAGGTATGATGTACAACTAATTATCCGCACTATCATATTAGTGAGATTAAATTATTCCTTTTAGTTTTTATTGTTATATTATTCACAGAATTAAAAATATTTCAGACATTATATCATGTACTTCCACCCTAAGAACCTCTAAATTTTATTAATTTTAAAATAGATTTTCTGAATTTTCATTTTAATTTTTGCGTTTAAATCGTAGAATTAATGCAATACAATTTTTTTTGAAACCATGATCAAAACGTTATAATGATCGATCTGTTTTTGTAGTCTGTCTATAAAAGAGTATTTACAATTTTCCGTCTGATGTGCATTACGATTTTCAATAAAATTTGTGTTATATTTTATTTTGTAATACTTGGATAAATAATATATTTATTTTTAAAACGTTCATTATAATATACTCTTTTATCACGAAAATTCAAAATATTCCAGATTTATAAAAATTTACCTCCTCTCATTAAAGTCTAACATACAAATTTATAGAATTTAATTATTTCTTACTATAGTAATTGCATTTGTTCAAAAGCAGAATTTAAACTTACTTCGAAATCCACAATTTGCGTTGCTATTTAAATTTACAAATAATACAAAAAGTAAAAAAAAAAATCCTCCAACATGAATTGGTATTTCGTGGCTTTATTAATATTTTCGTATTTGAATTATATTTTTAGTATTAAGTTTATATATTTTTTTAATGAGCAACAGCTTTTTTTATCAGTAAAATCAACAATATAACTTATGAGTTTTAACTATTTACCATTCTCTACCCTTCACTCAAAATTTAATTAATTTTTTTAACTTAAATTTCGAGTTTAAGACGTGAAATTCATACAAAATATTAAACACACATACACACCGTTTCTGAATAAGAATAACAATTATGAACAGTCTAAGTCTGTATGAGTATTGAAATTGTGCATTATCTTTATGGAAATATTTTGTAATCAGTCAAACGATTGGTAATCAAATGGGCCCTTTGGCCAGATCGTAGACTGGGCCTTTTGATGCTAGCTTACAGATTATTTTTTATTAAAAATTATTCATTTTAATGTAGTGAAATATCGTAAAAATCAATAATTGACAACTGATTTAACTTTAAGAATGATTGAAGAAGGAGTAACTTATGAATCGTGATTATAGATTTACAAATAATGACGTAGTCGTGTTCTTCCTTCAGTATCCACCTAATTAAAAATGTTTCGAGGTTTAATTGATAAGCCGCTGTGAGCTCAGTGATTGCACGGCAATACTCTGATGCACGGACGCGTGGATTAAAATCCCACAACGTTTGTATATTTTCAGCTCAATTTCTCGAAACATTACAAATAACTGAAGCCCGCCACGTGGCAATGATTTAAAAATAATGAACAAATTTGATGTCAGTCGGTCAACATTGCAGGGCGACTAATTTCGCGGACATTACATTATCTATTATATTGTATTATTGCATATACGACGTCTCCTCTAATACGAAAAAAAATAAAAACACCACGACAACTGCGAGCACATGGTTTATTTTTTAGCGGAAAAAAAGAAATGAAAATCACCCTTACGTACGCTGGTATATATTTTTTTATATACCGGTTACCGCGTATACTCAATAAAAATTATAATTATATTAACCACCGGGGGATTCAAACCCCATATGTGTGTGTTATTTTTTATTTTTATTTTTATCTATATAGGGTTCTTTTTATTTCACTCAATCTGGTCGTATGTACAGCAGGTGGCTTTTGAACAGGTGAGCACCTGCACTGTATGTGCAGCAGCGAATTGAATTTCGCGTGGACAAACATGACGTGACAGAGCACATAAGGGTCGACGACGAGTCGTCCGACCCTCAAAATGCGTATATGTACAATAATCCTTCAAAGGTCATACACGTAATAGTAAAAACGATCGTGTGGACAGTATATGTATAGGTACAGTGAATGATAACGTCTATACCTATATAATATACCTAGGACGCATATAATTGATTGAAAATATAAATGTTATCGAAAATAACATTTCTAGAAAACAATTGAGTGGAACATTTTTTTTTTTTTTTTGAATATAGAATTTAATTGAAATATAATTTAAAAATCGAATATAAATGAATTGTATATTATTTCGCGAAAAATGAATAAAAATAAAAATACGGCAAATCAGGGATGGAACAATGGAAGTACTCGGCTCGTCGGGTGGGATACTATAGTAGTGGATTTATTAAATATGGAAGCAATGATAAATTATTGCATTCGATAAAACGATTTTCTGTGGAGCTTGGTGTAGTATACGTACCTATATAACTGTCAACATTTTTTTTTTTAATTTTATGACGTCACAATATATATATATATATATATATATATATATATATATATATGTTATTTTTATATTATATAGTAACCATAGCAACTTTATTTGTTATTTTTACCATTCACTGTTGTAAAAGGTAGTTTTTATTTACGCTTAAGAAAACTACTGTGAAAATAAAATAAAAATGACCACTAGAAAGTACCATTTTGAATGAATGTACTATTAAAAAGGTCAAAAGTTTCTATTCAACTCCTTCTACCCGATAAGTTGTTTTTAAAGAAAAAAATAAACACCATTGTGAAATCAATAAATTCCAAGCTTTGAATCAAAATTTATAGTCGGAATGCTGATTAGGTATATAAAATAATATAAATAGTTTAATATTTACAGGTAGTTATTTAAAATATTTTAATCCCAAAATGCTAGAGCACTATAAAAGCTATAGAAAAGACAAAAGTTTGGAACGCTTAATACTAGAAATGCTAAATTTAGCTATAAATTTATTTTTATATAAATTTATATAAATAATATAAATTATTAAATATAAATTTAGAATGATAATGTATAGGCTAAAAAGTTCATATTAAAAATTTGTTTTTAAGATAAAATTATATTATTTAAGATTACTTTAGATTATTTTTATTATTATTTATTTATTATTATATTTAAATACGTCTGTTTCCAAAATGTTTTACAAAATATTTTCGGATCAAATGTTTAAACGAAAATTACCACATTTTTTATGTCGTATCAAGTCATTTTTATGGAAAGCCCGTGGAAAATATTTGTTCAGTATGTCATAATTCAAAATGAAATGGTTCATCAATTATCTTCCAGATTCTCTCAATTACCTTTGGATTTTTCACGATATTCTTCATATACATTCTATATAGTTTTCGATTGAGTAGCGTCTCCATAAACTTGGGTTAAATTTTTGAAAATTTCGATTGTAGATTTTTTTGAGTTTCATACAAATATAGTAAGTTAATAAGCACAAACGGTGATAGAAAAATAACCTAATGGTCGATATCAACCGCATTTTAACTCTGAGAATTTTACACACTGATAATAATTATTACTATGTCATGCATAAGCCATATATTGTATTACTGACATATACTTTTGGAAAGAAGAGGCGGTCGTGGCTCCAGGAACTTGTTAAAAGAAAGGTGGACATTACTATTGACAAAAAATCATTGTTACAATTAAATTACCACGTTTATACATGTCTCATATACTCATGATATTTATATGACAATATGATGTTTTAGAATTTAAATCTGTGTCCATCGTATCAGCGCATGATCGAAATGTATTTATATCGTTTTAGTTATTATTATTATTAGCTTGAAGTATATAATATCAAAGAGTTATCAACATTTAAACTTCTTGTGGACGTAATACACTGCTCGTTTTGTAATTTTATGTCGTGAGTGAAGTGAAAGAGCTAAAACTGTGGATGTACAATGATGATGGGAATATCTGATTCTATTCAATTATATTTTATTATATTGGTAGGTACACTTAATTCAATATTATCGTTTCGTTTCTATGTTCCAATTAGATTTGTTTTTTTATCCATTAAGTGATATTTTGACATTTTAACCATATATCATTGCCGGCATTTCACAATGATATTCTCACGTTTTCACTATATCGCACAACGCCCTAGCTGACGTTTATTTTCGTTCCAATCGCCTTTCGTATTTTATTATATATTGATACGTCTGAAAATTTAGGTGCCAAAATGTATAGATTTTTTCAAATATATTCAAATATTTTATCGGAAATCGTTGGAAATGTTCAGTTATGATGTATTTTCTAAAAAAAAAAAAAAAAACGCCGCTAACTTCACGCTAATGATATAACTTTATATTTTAACACTTCAAAAATTACCCTACAATGTGTATTTAAGTTTATCGGACATTGTTGGAAAAGTTTCATGATTTGGTAGAATCTATATCTATAGACGGTTTACAAAAATGTGAGAGAGCCGAAATATTCCCGTAGGGGTCGGAAAATATACCGAGTGCACAATCTATTATCAGTCATATTCTATTATTGATAGTATACGTATACATAGTATGTGTATAGTATATTGACATTTTTAGACGAGTACTTTTTTTATGACTGTACATATTTTTTTGGCTAGAAGGAGTAGAATAAAAGTTTTGGAGTAGAGATTTTTTGATAGCAAATTGATTTTAGTTAGTACTTTGAAGAGGATTTTTTCGATTTTTTCAGTACCTTATACCTTCGTTGTATTTGTCTGTCTATCCGTATAATTTGTCCGTATAGTTCACAGTACATAGAGCCGAGTTTGTTGATTTTGTTACCAGGGAAATACATATTATTCGTTTTATCTTAGACGTATATATTATACGTTCGCCTGTCTTTACAATTCGTTGTTGTATTTATCAATATCAATATTTACATTTTTTTTTTCGTTTAGTTTTAGTTTTCCATACATAAGTAGTAGGTTAAACTAAAATTGTTTATGAAATTATAATTTTTTTTGTTCAAAATACGTTTATAAATCGCTGTATATATAATCGTTTATAAATACGTTTTAAAATTGTTGGAAACGTTTAAAAAAAATCTATTTTATGTTGATCGTTAAGTTTATGGATATATTTGAATGCGCAACTGACTTAAGTGTTATTAGTTTTAAAGTTGACTTTTTCTAAACCCAATCCTTCAATCACATATTTTTCGACGGATAATTTTACCTAGATTTTCGAAATCATATTGCTTATTAGGTATTAAATTATACTACTTACTCGTTTATGATATAGTTGTTCTGCAGTAAACACGTTAAACTATTTTAAAATATAGTTTAAAATATTTTTATTCTAAATTGTATAGTATCAGGTAAAAAATATAACTACAAAAATGTAACATTTTATTTTATCTTATATATTTTATTTTTTCCATCTACAACTAAAAAGGATACAAGTCGTCTTATATGCTATGTTACAACATCTATTTTTACAAACCTACAACTGTACACATATTGCCTACCATTTCGATAATTAATAGTTTAAATAAGACAAGAAAAAAAAATTACATCCCCGAGTCCAGATTAACAATTTTGGATTAAAATAATAGTAGCTGGTATATACGTTTTTTTTTCCATATTACACAGTAGAGTTGTTTGATATAATAACAAAATTACGTTGTTTTATATTACGCATTATATAATATAACACAATAATACAGTAAATGTCAAAATTTCGTTATATTTCATATAGTTAATAACATTTTCTGATATAAAGTACGTTGATAATATTATAGGGTTGTCGGAGAAAGAAACTGCCGAGTCACGTTAGTGCTTGTTTTGACAAATGATTTTAACAGTTTTTCCTCCACGAGGGACGGGGTGAAAAGGCCGTTACGATACGGAACGACTATTAATATATTTTATTTTTAATTGGACACTGTCTCAAATTTTTCGACACGACAAACGTAACGAATACTAATAATAATAATAATAATAATAATAATAATAATAATAATAATAATAATAATAGTAATAATAATAATAATAAAATGTATATTTCGGTATATCGTTATTTATATTTGTGAAAAAAGACAACAAAACAAAAAAATGACTAGAAAATACAGTTAAGAAAAAAAAAAAACTATAATTTTAAATTAATATTTATAGTTATTATTATTATATAATATATATCTAATATATATTATATTATTATATAATATTATATTGCACAATTCCATTTTTCTCATTACACTTCAAAGCGTGAAGATCACAGTTTTCAACACGAAAATAATACGAATTCCAATTACTATAGTATGTATATTATTTACAAGAAAACCAGCTATTAATGGTCAATAATTATTATTTGCATATTACACCATGTATATATTACGTAGCTATACCCACCAAATTTATAATATTTACAATTTTGACGACCACACACGACAGCTGCAACAGTAATAAATATTTACAATAAAATTATTTTCACTTTAAATGCAATGAGACAACAATATATTTTATTACTTACATACCGTACCGATATAAATCACGGACTCACGAGTAAAAGCGTTCTAAATCTAATTTTTTCCGTAAATTTTGTTTTTTTGCAGTTTACTTGAGTAAAACGAAAAAAACCGACATTCACAAGTCTGTTAATATTATCGAATGAAATACTGTAGAAAAAGTGGTAAACCCGAAATTGTATGACCAAAAAAAAAAAATAATAATAATAATAATAATAAAAATTATAGGCTGAATCTTTTATTCTGAAAATTTTTAAAATACCACAATAGCATCCATGCATTTTTTAGAAGCCAGCGAAATAAATAAAATTACGTTCACATGATATTTATGTCGGTATGTTTTCGTACGGTAGTCAAAATAAAAATGTTTATTAGGTCTATAAACGGAATTTTGTTGGTTTCAGGAAATTAAATTTATTGGGAAGTACACGAATGTCGTTAAAAATAATATATAATTATATAAGGTAACTTTAAATATGAACAACGACTATTAATGTATTTCAATTGAAATTAATTCAAACAAAATTATTGTTTTCATTAAAATGACTGACATGCATGTACATTATTGTTCATAAGTTTGTGATAGTAAATATATATAGAATTTTTAATAGAACTGATTGTTGTTTACAGCCAGGGCAGTTTAAGCTTAGAAGGTATAATATAAACTATTATAAACAAAAATACCATATCTAAATAAAATAAATAAATAAATAAAAAAATCGTCCGAGATTGGAGTTAATAAACTTAAAGTTAGCCAAACAAAAACAGGTTTATAAAATGTACTTATGTAGGTATGTAAAATTAATTAAAAATCTTATGGTTTGAATATAATTATTGCTAAAGGACAAAATAATGACTATACCTATAATAAGTACGTACCTATATTTATATAAAATCGGCGTCCTGCATTATTTCAAGGAACTTTTAATTATTTATATTTTATTACCAAATATATTGTACAATACAAGGATGGGCAAAGTTATTATAAATTAAATGGTTAAATTTCAGCTAATTGCATCATTTTTAAATAGTTTAAAGTTAACGAACTAGTGACTTAACTAGATAAAGTTAAAAGTTGAACCAGACTTAAGTTTACTTCACTCACTTAATGAAGAGTTAAATTTTTTTCATCCTTTGTTAGTAAATTTTGTACAGTAAATTTTTCAATATATTATTTGAAATAAGAAAATAAGTTTATTTTAGATAAAAATGGGTAAGTAGGTACCTAAAACAAAAACAAAAACACCTAGGTAAATACCTAAAATAAAATACCTTACATAATTAATGAATAAATAATATTTTATTTTCATTATAATTTTTTATAACTTGAAAATTTAAGAACAAATAATATTTCTTTGTAAAACTAACTATCACTAAGTTACATATTTTTTTAAACATTACTTAGAATGAACAGAAGTTAATTAGTTAATAACGTAATTACAGTACACCACATTAATCAGTTAACTTTAACTATAAATGTATGCCCACCCTTGATATAGGTAATGATATTTAATTAACATTACAAGTTGTATTAAGTATATTAAGTATTTTTAACTTTATTTTTATTTTATTGAAATCTGCCTAAAAACATCATCTGCGTATTTTATTAAAACAAATTCAAAACTTACATATAATTATACTTACGTATAAGGAAATCTTTGCATTTTTTTTTTTTTTAAATTTCAACTGTTTTAAATTTAGGTAATATTGATTAAATTAAATTATTATGACAACATTTTGAAATACTTATAAAAAATAATATTAATTTAATTAATTTTACTAAAATATTAACATTAATTTGCGTATTTTGATGGTATATTACCATATATTATAAGGTATTATAGATATCATTATATATATATATATATATATATATTACTAAGATCTTTATATATCTATTACAATTTTTGTTTTGTAAGTTCAATAATTATTATGCTCTAGTTTTTAAGGTATATTATGATAAAGTTGGTATCAAATAAAATAGGTAATTGACTTATATATTGTTTATTGTTGGACTTCGATCTATCACATAGTTTACAGGTGAAGTTTAAAACCTCATTGGATTTGTATCTGATGTCCATTTACTGTTGATATTAAATTACTTAGACTCGCCTACTTGAGATTTATCATTAATTTCTGATAAATTAAAATGAAAAACAATTGTATATTCTAAAAAAAATATATAAAAATCTGGATTTGGATTTATCTGTCTCTCACATTAGTATACATGACTTTAATATGATCGATATGAATGTATGTACCTATCTAATACTTTTGAAATTATTACTATCGAAATTCGTAAAACTGTTTTATTATATATTTAAATACAAAAAGAGAAACAAATCTTAAAAATTTACTATACTCACTTAAACATCAGAATAATTTCTAAGTTTTCGTATACCTAGTTTATAGGTATATTATTATGTGGAATTATTTTCAATATGACTTTTATAATTTGGTAATTTGTAACTGAAATAACGATAAAACTAAAGTGTATGGGATGTATTATTTATTCAAGTACCTAATAGTAGTTTTAATTTAGTCCCTCCGTTTGGGAGAATAATATTGTAGTTTAAGATGTGAATTAAATTATACGATATTGTTTGTCACACGTATATAATATAAACAGCTGTCGATTTTGGCGATAAAATGAAAACATATCATTATTATATAATTGTATACACCGCATGAATCCGGAACACGGAGAATTTGTAGGGTTTTTAATTTATTTATATTCGAATACGTATACATATAATATATGGTGTTTTTAGGAACAATTAAGTAGTATATGATAAGTGACATTTATATGTATAATATATTATAATAATACGTCTCATTATACGAGCAGCGATTGAAATTTGTACATTTGATTTGCTAATAAAAATAATGTATTACGATATAATATATGAAACTACAGTACGAGTAGACGTTTCGTAAAAACGCACAAAATGGATAGAACGAATATAAAGAAAATGAAAAATCAACAGAAACTTTTATATAATAATAATAATAATAACTATATAGAAACTTATTTTATAGACTCATGTTCAAACTGGTCGTCCAAATCTAAAATATTAATAGCACGATTTAAGATGACATCCATTATTCAGATAGTATCATAAATCTTTATTAATATATATGTATATGTGTGTAGATAATGGTATAGCAATATAATCGAGTTACATACTTAGGCCTTGGGTCATACACTATGGATGGACCATTCGCCTCTCGTATATATATATAAGACCACATGCGCATGCGTGACTTCTTATTTTGGCGACGATCGGCTAATCCGTATATAAGAACAAAATAATTACATGGGTCGGGCATGTGCATATCGGACAGGTCCTTATAGGTTATGTGCTGGCTTTATGAATTCATTAAAAATGGCTTCACCCGTCATAGTGTAATAACCGGAACGTTATAAAAAAAAAAAAAAAACGTTTTGAGGGCCCTGAATTTAGATTAGACGATAACCGTTTTAATATTATATTATTGAAATTTTTTTGTTTTTTTTTGTTTTTTTTTATATATATATATATATATATATATATAATATATTTTATCGTTAATGCAAATTAAATAATGAGCACGTTTTTTTATAGGAAGGGATCAATCGTGACGTACATTAATGAATGAACATCCCGTCAATGTTGGGCTGCGAACTTCATGCGCTTCTGCTTTTGCCGCTGATTACAGAACCACACTCTGACCACGTTCTTCTTCAAATCGAGCTTCTCCGCGATCGCCGCGATCTTCTCGCCCGACGGTCGTGGCTGCACGGCGAAATACGCTTCCAACGACCGTTTCTCGGGTGCCGCGATCGACGTGCGCTTCCGCTTCTTCTCGCCGGCCGGCAGCACGCTCGGCGCGTCCGGGTCGCGCCGCTTGTTTTTCGCCTGCGCCTCCGCTTCCTCCAGCCACGCCTGAAGTATGGGTTTCAGAGCGATCATATTGTTGTGCGACAGCGTCAATGACTCGAACCGGCATATGGTGCTCTGCGACAGCGCCCCGACGCCCGGTAGCTTCAGGTTGGCTAGCGCTTTGCCCACGTCCGCCTGCGTTACGCCCAACTTGATCCGCCGTTGCTTGAACCGTTCGGCAAACGCTTCCAGTTCCCGGGGGTCCGTGTCCGTGTCCGGGTGCTGGAGACCAGTGGCCCCGCCGGCGCTGATCATGCCTGCCGCTGCGGCCGCGGCCGCGGCAGCCGCGTGATGGTGATGGTGGTGGTGGTGATGATGCGGATGGCCGTTCGGCCCGGCGCCCGAGTGCGGATGGTGATGATGGTGGCCGCTCATCATGCCCGCCCCGTAAACGCTGGGATGGAGTGGCCCGTGGCCGGATCCGTCCGACATCGGGGTTAGTGTGGTCATCGTCGACGACGATATCGGTTCTAGGAGGTCTAGACCATCCATACCGGGATGCATCTGAAAAAAAAATAATCACGAAATCTCTGTGAATAAACGGCAATATTTCTATCTTGAACTTGTATATTTTAGATATACCGTGCACGGTTCGTGTAAAAAGCTGGAATTAGAAATTATAATTTTAACCTAGTGAGAAGAAAGATCTAAAAATATAATACTATGTAGATTTCATTGAGAACCTGTATAGTAAAGCAATTACTAAAGTAAAGTGTTTATTGTGCGGAGAATATCCGAGAAACTGAAGAATTTAGAGGGAAGTGAATGTGAACTAGGCCTCAGCATAAATCTTGTTTTGTTTAAAATTATTGAAAAAAAATAAAATAAACGCTAAGAACATGATTAATTAACTCGAATAATGGAAAGCAGTGTTTGAGATTTTGTAGAAATAATACATGGCTAACAAAGTGTGATTTTGACAGAAAGTTGTTTGTGCGATGATTGATACGATGAATTGATATATTCAAATACTTAGGAACAGTGTTACAAATGATTGATGACTTTTTTTGAGGAAGGAATGAAATATAGATTAAAATGCTAAAATATGGTTAGATGTAGTGGAGAAGCATCAAGTATTTAGTGTGATAAGATGATACAAAAAATATTAAAGATAAAATTATAATGCAGATCATTTTTGGAATATGAATATAGAACAAATGATGAATACATTATGATCAAATTTGAATTAGGAAATGTAATTTCGTGGACATTGAAAATTTAGTATAAATCTATCTTTTACATTATATAGGTCCTTTTAAATATTTTATTTTTGTACATTATACTGTTAGGTCATTATCTAGTACAATACCTACTAAGTCTAAAATGTATTGACATACAATATTTAAACATTTATTTAGTTTAGATTGTATATATTTTATAGATTTTTGAGTTGTAAATAGAAACTTAAAGAAACCTAAAACAATATTTACTTTTATTATATATTTTCATTATTTTTTATCGTGTATAAAAAAAATAAAATGAAACATATTTTTTTTAAATTTATTCAGGCAATTAATTTGAACAGTAGACTTTTCAAGCGTTAAACAGTTTTGACATTTCCATAAATTAACAGTGTTAAATTTATTTAGTTTTAATATTAAAATCATTTCTGAATTCGTTATTATATTTTCTGATTTTTATACCATTTTTTAAAAAATAAAAGACAGACGATTATAATAATGATTCTTTATATTAATTTAAAATCACCATTAAAATAATATATATGATAATCACATAATTATATATTAAAATATACGATTTCGATTACTATTTGTCTAGAAATATTCGACAAACAATTATCACAGAACTTTAAAAACGTTTATTTTATGAAATATAATAACTATTCCATATACATGATATTATGTGCTTTCTCGTGCGAACCAAGTGGGTAACTCATTGATGGAACATGCATTACTCACACAACGACAATACATACTGGAACTAATTTAAATATTGACTTTTCAAAACTCTTTAACAAAGACTTTTAACATTTAGAAACTAAATTGTATTATTAAAAATTTATTATAACGTCCACATTTAACATTTTTATAATATTACTGCAGGTTCAAATAAGCATATTCGGGAATTTCACTATCCTGACTATTATGGTCCATATAAATATAATCAAAAAATATTATCAATTTAATTTTGTTTATATATTTAAATAAACAATGCTATTGTTAGTTTATACTTCTTCGTGTGAGTTAAGTGTTTATAAAAAGTGTGTTTCATTTAACGAGTAAATGAATCACATTATTGCGAATAGGCAGCATAATACATATTTAAACGAGATACTAGTATTTATACATTTTATTTTTATTTAACAACTCAGTGATCCAAACTATACAGTATTTTTGAATCTCTAATGAATACAAATACATTTTGTGGGCAGATTATATTATCAGTTTAAGGTTGAGGTTCAAAGTACATTGTACACTTGTAGCTACTATTTTATTTTTTTTTATATTTGAGTTATATATTTAATTTATCCGATAAAATATTATCGAATACTAGCAACAGGTGACCAGTTTGGCTAAAATTCAACTGATAAAAATCGTGGTGAGAGAAATACGTCACGGTTCTAGTATAGTATTTTTAAGTATAAAAATGGTGGATGTTTTTTGTAAGACGGCGTATTGTATAGACAATTCAGGCGCACCATTGGCACCTAAATCGGCTGTATAATTTATATTAATATTAAAATGTTTTTTTTTTTATATTTTTAATAATAATTTTTATTTTCAACAAAACCCATATAAATAGGCCTCTAATGTCTTTAAGCTTAAAGTATTATGCTACAGACTGACCAGAATAAAATAATCCGAAAAAAATGATGATAGATATTTTTAATTTTACTAATATGATTAATTCTGTCTGTTTTAAAAATGAATCAATATAATCCATCAGGCATACATATTGTACAATAAATATAAATTGTCGACAAACATTAATGTGGTTTTAATAACATGTGACATATTATAATATAAATAAATGTATTTCAAAATTAAAAATTAAATTTCGTTTGAAATATTTAAATTAGGTAAATAATTTATTTTTAAAAAAATTTACTACATGTTTAGGATAAAGATGTTTTTTTTCATTTTTCTGTGGTAATTAAAGTATATATTAACCGACAATAAATTATATATCTATATTGAAAGTGATATAAGTTTATAATCAAATATATGTTACCTATGTCGATTTTTGTAAATTATTTATTCTATTTTTAATTTTTTTTTCTTTTTACTACATTTTTGTATAAAGTTACAAATTTTTAATTCATATGTAAGGTATGTATTATATTATTATATAATTAATTTTTGTTTTTCACATGAATACAACATTCGAAAAAAATAAATTCATAAAATTTTAATAGTCTATCTATAGGCATTTTAATTATAATAATATTATTAGCTATGTATAGCTATATACTGTATACTATAGTTTAAATATATAATAAATTTAGGAGAATATTAGAATATAATAATATGTTTACTTATAATAGTTATATTATTTATAATATTTGATATTTGAGAATTCGTGTAAAACTAATTAGCACATATATCGTGTTCTTGACAGTTATAAAAAAAAAATCGATATTAGGCTGATATAGTCATTATATATAGTAATTTACCTCATATATCACTACATATATATATATACTAAAAAGTAGTAAATATACAAATTGTTCTTAAACCGAATTAACGTATAATTAACGTTTGAAAATCATTTTTAATTTTATGTACCCACTGAAAATGTACATTTCAAACTAAAAATGTTATTAAAACATTATTTTGCTTTTTAATTTTTTATCTATAGGAGTATCTATTATATATATACGAAACGATAATTTTATAATAATTATTATTTTACCGCATCTATGTACAGTAACATATTAATTATCATTATAATATGAGGTGTAAAATTGATCGCAAGCGTTTGCAATTTATGTGTTGCGTGAAAGTAATTTTAATCAAGATTGGAAGCCCCCTCCGCGGTGGCTCGACGAAATTGCTACGGTATTGTGGGGGGACGAGATTATCGTTTTGGTGATGATTATGCCGTAGCCGCTTTACGATATAGTTTGGTCCCAGGTATTAATATGTATATATATATATATATAAATATACGTATATGAAAAATGTTATACAGAGTGTGTCGGGTTTTAAATTTGGCAAAACTTTGAAGGAAATAAATTTATACTATTGAGTGGAATTGAAAAGCTATCTTGAATTCGGAATCCTATAGTAACTTTTTAACTGGATTTCGAATTTATTAGAAAACTGATTTCATCCCACGAGAATTCATCACATTAGAAAAAAAACCGTATACTGATAGGTCATGTGATATTTTTTTTAGATTTTCAGATAATTTTAGATATCTATTAAAAAAAAAAAAAAATTGGGTTAATTTTTTTAAATGAATCCCGGTTTAATAGAAAAATAAAAAAATATTATTACAGTGTTGTGATTAGTTATTTTTTCATTATTATTTCTAATACTACCTACGCAATAATTCTAGTTTATTAGTAAATACCTAAATACAATAAAATATTCTTAAACTCATAATATTTTTCCAAAATGTAAAATATAATGTTCTAGTAAAGTTTATGGAAAACTTTTGGTCTAGATAATAAACATTAAAAATATGCAGTTCCTATAATATTTTAAAACAATTTATATACCTACCTATACTAAAATATGAAGAAGAAAATGCATTTTAAACATTTATTTTCCATACCAAACATTTTTCTAATATATTATTAGAATATTATTATTGGACATTTTATAGAGCACATTTGTTAATGAAATTTGTTTACCTAAAATACCCTTATTTCGATAATTTGCACGTTTATACTGGTTATAAATGCAGAGAGTCACCAGAAAATTGAAAAATTATATAACCTACATTTTGATAAAATTATAAAGTGAAAAAAATGTCACAATAAAATCATTAGAATACGATTTTGACAAAACCACCATAAAAAAACACAAGTTTATTCCGGAAGATTTGCTTGTTGAAACCCGATACACGATGTATACACTAGTAGAACGAAACGACGTAAGTGTATATGGAATGCACATAAAAAAAAATGAATAAAAACAAAAACAACAACAGTAAATACGTGATGAGATTGTCGAATAAATAAAATTCATGACTGTGGATTCATACACGCACACAAATGTATGATACGTATAAATAAGTGAAGAAATTTGAATTTTATATTTATATATGTATGTATGTGTGTGAATGTGCTTAGGAGTAAAATAAAGAAAAAAAAAAAAACAGAGTTTACGTCACGGGAATTCCACATGGAATATAATTTGAGGGACGTCGTTCGCCGTGTGCGAATTCGTCGGGGAAAAATTGTCGCCGTCAAGTGCAGTATATAATATAAAATATCTTGTGATATAGTTTGTGAAACAGACTGTTCTTGTGGAACAATGAATGGCCATAATAATTTGGTCATTGTGCTATATAAAATGGATAATGACATTTAAAAATGACGAAATATGGCTACTAAAAACGATGATATATAACCAGTTAGAAACGTACACTATGAAATGTGTATACTTTTTATAATTCTTACGTAAAACATTTCAGGCATGGATTTGGTAAACCTTATGATGTACCTGTTTTTAACCCACGATGAAATCGGTACGCTTTTAACGAAATCCAGTACAGTCTGTTGTGTACAAAACCATACGTCATTTTGATAATTTTATTGCAAAATACGAACGTTATTGTGTACGTAGTTGCCAACATAATAAAAATTTATTTTAAAAATCTTTATAACAAAATCGTTTAGCATTTCGAAATGTGTATTTAGGTTCATGGGATATTTTTGGAAAAGTCCCGGAGAACCTAGTTTGATTTGTGTACATGTTAGCTAACTTCACGCTAACGGCCATCAAAAGTGGTATCAAAAGGTATCAAAAGTGCGTCACTTATGACCCGGTTTTAAACAATTATTTTAACTTTTTTATTTTTTATTTTTTTTACTTTTAGAGACGTGTTCCCGAATTAAAGTCCCGAAAATTGGCTACGCTTTCCCAACAAACCTAAAAATACACTCGGATACCATTAAAAAAAAAAAAAAAAAAAAAACGTTTTGGAAAGGTCGGCGAAAAATCCAGGTTTTGCGCGGAACATGTTGACGGTAAACTCGGCGTAAAATCTAATATTATAGATACGGAAATGATAAAATACGAGTATATATATATATAATATATCCGTTGCAATATTGAATAGCGCGCCGTAATATATTATGTATCGGCCGAGGTGTTGGCGTGGTGGGGGCGGGGGAGGGGCGCAGTGAGGGATGTGCAAGAGTGTGTGTGTGTGTCGCGCGTTTTAGAGCCAGAGAGTAAGTGCAACGTGTATAATACACATAATACGCGACGAGTGTATATATATATATATATGGATTAGAGTTCGTCGTTGCTGTTCAGAGATAGTAGTTTGGCAGCGGCGTGCGTACATAGGTGGTTTCGGGATGGGGGGGGGGGTTGGTTTGAAGTGTACGCGTATACGTACGTACTATATATAAATACGGTCGGAAAGGGGTCGAAAGGGATGAAACGGCAAACGCAATCGAATGAATAATTGATTCGGATTGTTATTATACACACACGCGTGCGGGCGCTCGCATATACATTTTCTCGAGCGTCGTACACACGCACACACGCGCATTTGGCCCTTGTCATCGTGTCGCCGTCTCTACCCCTTTCGATTGGTCGTATACGACAACCAGGAGAGTATATTATTATTATTGTTATTATTATTATTATTATTATATACACACACGCACACGAGGAAACAGTTTCGGTAATGAGGTAATCGCCGCCGCCGCCGCCGCCGTACAGAACGACTATATAATATAGTATTACGTGCGCGCGCGCGCTCTCGGCACTGTATACGTCCGTCCCGACCGCCGCCCCTGCCGGTTAGTGGCCCCCGCGCGACATATATTTCATCATTAACTCGGCTGCGTCCCGCGGGCACAGGGCTACCAACCCCTCACGGTCGGGTTACCCGCGTAAACATCTATATATATATATATATAATATATACACACGCATATGATAGTGGCGGGGTGGGTAGAAGAGCTTTTGCCGGTGCGTGTCGCGCACGCCGCCGAGAGAATTCCTCCGGGAATGACGGGAGGGGGGGATGGAAGTGTTCTTTTTTTTTTTTTTTCGTGCCACCGTCAGACGAGAGCGACGAGTTCGCGACGGGTAAAACAGTTAACGGACGATCATAACGACCCTGACGACGAAACGATAAATGTATCTCCTTGACGAGAGACGTACGCAGCGATACCATGACGAAATAACATGGTATGCCAGCAACATGAACGAATTTCAGAACGGTACGAGTCGTCGTGGAATGTAATATAATTTATCAGTTATGCCAAGATATTCTGACGTCACTCGGTCTTATCTGCAATCTTTTCAATATAGTGATATATAAATAAGTTTAACGTTTACAGAGTCGTAAATAAATAGTAGATAACAATAATATTTATGATAAGTGAACCGAGCGCAAAACTATACATAAGGCTTGTTTAAATAGGGCGTGCATTTAAAAGGACGAAACGCAAAATCCACGCTCGGACTTTGACTTGACCTTTTTTACCTATATCTAAATGTCAAGATGGTCGGTGGGTGCCAATAAATTAATTGAGATTTTTATATATTTATATAGCACAGTATATAGAGAAAAACAAATAAAAAAGTCTTTCAAACAATATTTTTTCCTGATGCCCACCATTCGAGACCCGTTGTACCATTCGATCGCATTTATTGCGAATCAAGTAGTCTAAATAATTTGAACGATGAGGCCGAATTCTAGTGGATATATAGATTTCCAGTCGATAAATTATATAATATATAGCTTATTATAGCTAACGTGTTAATACAAAGTCAACGAGCACGGACAGTACCAGCTCGTACCGACGAAAATATTACGTCGTGTCGTTTAATATACTCGTAGGTATCGTTTGAGTATTTATTTTACTTCAAAACGATATATTTTTTTTTTTTTATAAATTAATATAAAGCCATATTCTTATTTTGAAATACAGTTAGAATTTTAAAATTAGCCGTAATAGACGGTACATCAAAATCCCGGTTTATATTACTAAATCAGAGGGTATAATTACAATGGTGTGTTGGGTGTAAACATACGTTGATACGAAAAACTTATGTTAGATTACTATGATCATGGTAGTATAAAAGGTTAGTAAAGGTAGCTCGGTAATATATTAAATATTTATTAATATCTGACCACGGTCAAAGTAACAAATACAAAAATGACAAGTTGACATCACATTGAACCGTAGGGAATGTAACAGTTAGGAACATCGCTCATAAAATATTTACTGCGAATTCCAATGATATAACAATATCACAAATTATTCTAAAAAAGCTTATTATTAAAATACTTTGTAAATAATTCTATCCGAGAGATTATTTAGAATTGCTTATTGCAATAATTTAGAACTTAAATATTTAAATTTTTAAATTTTTATTCATAAATGTATTCTTTTGTATATTTAACTAGATTACATTAACTATAGAGCTATTTTTGTATTTTATATTTAACAAAATTACAGTACTGTAAGCCGAACAGATGAGTTTGAAATGTGTGACAGAAAACTTTCAGATGTGAATGACCCAATTCTAAAAGTGACACGTTTGAAAAAAATTTTATTTTCAAAATCTGAACACTTGGGATTTTGCCTTTAAAACAACTTGGTATATTTAAATTTATATACCTATAACGCATAACAATATTATACTCTACATCGTATAAATATAATGCTTATATAAGAGAAAGTATAAAATACATAAATAATTTACGTGTCATTAAAATTACAAGAGTTATGGAAAATAAAAACCAAGGACTTTGACAACTTTATAATATGTATAGT
Source organism: Pemphigus obesinymphae (assembly GCA_025469235.1). Lineage (NCBI taxonomy): Eukaryota > Metazoa > Arthropoda > Insecta > Hemiptera > Aphididae > Pemphigus > Pemphigus obesinymphae. The sequence continues at coordinate 29,840 of JAIPRL010004162.1, forward strand.
TAGAACAAATTTAGAGAGTAGTGTATTACACGGAAATAATGTACTCGAGTGAAATTAGTTTAAACTTTCTAAATTGTACACTTTTACTGTCTAAATTTAAGTATTGAAATAATAAAATGCATTTTAAAAACCTCAGTATATTTTTAAAAGAATAAACGTTCTAGTTTCCACGTTTGACTTATTTTAAGCTTAAATCTGACTATATTATAATTTTCAAAGTTTTCAAGTTTTCCTATGGCATTTACCTGGTGACCCCGGTGATTTGATTGGCTACCTGAATGTCCACCAGACATTCCGTGATGGTGGTGATACGATGACATAACATCGTGTTTGAGCTGAGTGAGTGGTCCAGGCGATCCAGTTGATCCAGGACCCAGTGATCCATTGCCTTGACCACCACCATTACCGTTACCCGGTCCCGGTGATTGATGGTTGTGATGATGGTGGTGTTTTCCCATGTCCACCGCAGCGAGCACTTCGGCTCTGCTGAGTAAACCGTCATTGAGACCACCGAATAAGTCACCCTATTGACAACAGAAAAACGAATGCGTTTAATAATTAAAACAATATTCAATTAGGTGTCATATTTTATGTTTATATTAAATAAAAATTCAGTTTTTAGGATCTTAAAGCAAAAGGAATGTACCTAGATGATCGATATCAGGAGAAGACTATAACCGCTATTTTGGAAGAGGCGAGAAAATAAAATATTTCAATAACTGTGAGCATGAGGGAAGAGAAAGGGGACGATCGAATGAGTGTCAAACAGAAATATGTGAATTGTGAGAAAATTGTGACAGTGACGATCGGAGGATAAAATTAGTGGAGCTCTAAAAATCATAGGTTTACATTGTAAAATTGAACATATTATTTTGATTAAAAAAAAAAAATCAAGACACGAAAACAAAAATCATTGAGAATTTGAGTACCTAACGTTCTTTTTTTCTTTAGTGTAAAAACTAGGTATATATAATATATGCAGAAATGATTAACAACTTTCCATAATACCTACGTATAGGTAGGTACTTGCGAATTTTAATCAAGAATGTCTATCTTTAGTCTTAAACGGTTACTTTTTCTCAGTATTCGTGTGAAATAAATGTGTTTTTATGTTGATAGAAAATTCACATCAGACGTGTGACTGTGTATACAGCCGGACTTTTGACGCCCGAGATAAGAAGTATGACGTTTACCAAAGATGTCAACGAGTGGGGTTTACTTTTTCCGACCATGGTGGGGTTTCTTGAGGTGTGTGACAAGTACTGCTGGACTTAAGACGTGTATCGTCAATTATTTATGAGCTATACCATTACTCTCTCGTTCTTTTATTATATGGCCATTGGTAAAATAAATGGAAAAAAGTAATAATGTGAATAAAATGCCATTACATGTAGTACCTACATACTATATAAACGATGAATAAGAAATGATTTTTTAAATTATAATACCTAATGAAATAAGTGACACATATACATCACACATTACTATTAGGTACCTACTGTAAATAAATAAGGCATATTAAAGGTTTTTAGAAAATAAAATATGTAAATGCTATTTTTTTTAAGGGATACTTATTATTTTTAACTAAAATTATATTTAAAACTATATTGTTTTAGTTTGTTATAAAAATTAAATGTGTCTGGTTACAAGTAATTTAGGTTCATGAGTTGATATGGATAATAATAAGATTGTTTACATTAATCGTGCATGAAATATATTAGAAATGATTAATAAAAAAATATTAATTATATTAACTCTGTATTATATTATTAGGTAATAATACACGATTTATAAAAATATACTAAATAACAAAAAAATTATACATAGTTATAATGTCACGGTGTTCGTCATCAAAAACTGGTATCATATTACTAGTGAGTAGACCACGACAGATCTTTTACACATTATTAGGTAAGTATTTATTTCTTTATTATTGTTATTATAATCATTTTTATATCTACCTGTATAATTTTTTGAGTAAAAAACATTCTGATAGCACATTTTATCTATAGTTGGAAGAATGAAAAGTGGCCGCTGGCAAATGTGTTAACAACTAATTTTTTTTCTGATAAGGAGGGATTCTCAAACTAATACACGTTTAATAATATTGCACGGTCGATGTACAACATCTGTATGTCTTTATTATTTCCTTTTTAAGTTCGTTCTGGGTACAAATGGAACATTTGGCAATTGTAGTTTTGTTTTAAGGGGTTGTGGAACGTTATCGTGTTTTTGGCGCGTACCTATTATTAAAAACTATTTTAGGTTACCCTGACGAAAATAAACCACCAGGGGCGTTCACATCAACGGCCACTTTTCATTCTCCCGACTGTAGTAATAATTCTAATGTTATTTTGTGATTTTGAATGATTTAATTTTGTAATTATAGTAATTATTTTGTAAGATTTCCGATATTATAATTTATAACATATATATACTTTTTATTTTACTATGAAATATCGATAACTTATAAGTAATACTTATAAGTATGATTTAGTATTATGATTACCATGTGTTCACCATATTTTTACCATATGCAATATTTATTGATTTTATTGATTTATGTTCTAATGATGTTTATTTTTTTCTGAAACAACTTTTTCAAGTAGAAGGAGTTGAGTAGGAATTTTAGAGAAAAGAGCTTTTTTTGATGGAAAATTCGTTCTAGTAGTTTTTCAGAAGTAAAGGAAAACTTTCGTTTATTCCAAAAAAAAAAATGTAAAAATGAGAAAATACCAAATAAAGTTATCAAGATTACTATATTTTACAGAAATAACATATACAGTAGTATATTAGTATATTTCATACTCTTACCTCCCGATTTATTTATGAAAATATATTAAAATACGTAAAATTCTCAGTGATGATAATCTAATTATAATTTTGTTATTTTTTTTTTTTTATTAATTAACGTTTTCATAATTTATTATTAAAATTTATTATAAAATTCGATGTAATTTCTACAATTTTCATATTAGTGGTTATTATTTTTTGGTTTTTTTTTTAAAATCAATAAATTATTATTATATATTCATTATTTAATAATTGTTAGGCATTGTTGCCAAATTGCAGGCAATATTTATAATTTTTCATTAACAGTTTTAAATAACGAGAATTGATAAGTCGTTTTGTAATCGTTTTAATTTAATACATACAATAACATTATCCTATATGACGAACGAAAGATTCTACCTCCTATAAATTTGTCTTTGAAATTATGAAATTATAGTATAACTAATGAATAATAAATCACGATTATATAAATATAAATATTTAAAAAAAAAAGATTTCTAGATACAGGTGTAATTTACAGGTACAATTCACATACATATATCACTCTCTTAACGTAGTTAGACAAACAGGAGCGCAAAATATAAGATACATAGAAAATGTATTATATTAATTAGACGATTTAAAGCACCTAAATATATAATACTATATTATACTAATTCAGTTAAATATGTTTCAGTTAAGTGTCTTGAACTCGTACTTTAATTAACATGTGGATTTAATAACTACTCTCCAAACTCAGGGTTACTAAGATAAAAGTTAATTTATATTTTACATTGTTATTTTGTTTAATATTAATTTATTTTAGTTTTAATCGCTAAATTGTGTTAGATTGTGTTAGAGCGAACGTAGGTCATAATTTCTGAAACCTGTTTAAAATAAATTATAGAAAACATGATTTATATTAGTCTAACTACCAGGTCCAAAAGATCAATTAATGTAGTAGGAAATAGCCAGCCAACTGTTCCTAAACTAGATAAGATAGATGGATACACTTCTAAAGTGGACAGTCACTTTTAAACTCAATCTTAAATACCCAGAGAGAAAATGTAGAGGGGTGTGTTTTAAGTGGCAGATGCGCCGGGCCACCGTTTGGATTTATGGGAATTTATTCATTAATTATATTTATTTTTTCTTCGAACATTTGCACTCTAAATAGTTTGTTCTTATTCTAGCTCAGTAACCGATTCGTAGCTTCGAAAATTAACTTTAATTTATTTAAAAATATATATTAATATAATTTTCGATTTAATTAACAATAAATAAAAATTTTTAAATGTATAATATTTTATATAAAATATGTATATTCCAATTACATTTTATAATAGTATGAACAATTTAAATAATCTTAAATCAGAAATTGAAATACTGAAAAATGTATTAGAATAAAATGTTTTTATTGTGAATCAAATGTAATCGGTGGTGTAATAAAAAAAGAGAAAAAAAGAAACATCATCTAAAACCACTAGCTCCCTCGCTACGCTTAGAATCTAAAACACTTTTTTCCCGTCGATATTTTAAATTTAATTAAAGTAATGGATGACTAACGTATATAAACGTTATTTTCCTGGTCTTAAAAATCTCATTTAACCAACTATTTGGGTTTAAATACCTTAAAATTGATGATTTTTTTGGAAAAATTTAAAAACTATAAAAAAACTACGGATTTTCGAAATTTTTTGAATTTAGTTAGAGTAAGGTAGGTTTGTTTAATAGTAAAATAAGGTTGTTTAATGTTCTATAACGTTGTATAAAATTTTCAGGTCTTAGCCTAAAATTAACTCTTTTAGGATATAGAAACCTTGAAATTTAAAATGTCTATAAATAGCCGAAAATTGCAAAAAAAAAATTTTAATCAACGTGAATACATTACTAAATTAAATATTCCATGTAACTTTCAAGATTTTATAGTCATTATTTTCGAAATTACGAAGAAATAAAAATCTCGATTTGTCGAAATCGTATTTTTACCGTTTTTCGTCATTTTTCAGTAATTTTCCCTTACGCATTAAAAAACTATTAACAAAATCTAAAAATTACCTCTCTAAAGCACCAATTAAATGCAATTCACTACCGAAAACTGGGTATGCTTGTAAAGATCGAAGTACTCCTTCTGGTAGTACATTTGTTAACAGAAAAAAAAAAATAAACATCATTGTAAAACTACTAGCTCCCTCGTTACGTTCAGAATCTAAAATGGGGGAAATAATTTTTATAATAATAATGATAGAAATTTGAACTTTTATTATAATAATAGGAATTTTAATTGTAATAATAAATGTCTATAATAATAACAACAGTAATAAAAATTATAATCAATAATAATAATAATAATAACAGTGACACAATAATCATACTATAATGGTTATGGTAGAAATTAAAAAGTTATCACGATTACCTATTTTTTTTTTTTTTTTTTATAATTTCACAAGAAAAATTTAACAGTTAGGTATAGTGTGTAAACATGATTTAAAATTTATTTTTCAAATTGTATTCTTGCAGTGTCTTCGTGTTCCTTAACGATAGGTATGTGTTTGGAGTGGGCATGGTATATGACGGATATGTTAATAGAAGATTATGACAACGATGATTTTCACTACACGGATAAATATCGACTGAAAATGATAAAAAGTCTTGTATATTTTGGAGCGGTTGTCAGTGCCGGACCCGCTGCGTTTTTCGCGTCCCTGTTGGGCTTCAAATCGGTATTGGTCATCGGAATGATGATCACGACGTGTGGATCCCTTGTAATAATATATTTGTCGACCACGTCGATAGCCTTTTGCATCGGACGAATCATGCACGGTATTGGTACCGGAATAGTGTTTGTGATCGTGCCCAATTATGCAGCGGAAATCGCCGAGCCAAAATTAAGATGTGAATATTATATTTATTCGAAATCGAATACAAATAGTTATTTCTAGTTTTGGTAAAAGTATTTTTTCATTTTTTTTTTTTTTTTCTTTTTTTAGAATTTCATGTGTTAATAGTAACTTGAGGACTGACATTAGTATCTAGACATATTCTCTTTGAAAATGTGTTGCTTGATTTTTGATACGCTTTTTTGATTAATTTTCATAAACTTTACATAGGTACCTACAAGTGATAACTTTGTATATTTCAGTATATTTGTAGTAAAACACATTTTTCTCCATTGACTTATCTTAATATTCTTATAAAAAATAATCTTACAATGATTTGATCCTATTATTATTTATTCCCAATAGTCCATCCTAATATAGATAGGTACTTATTTATAGTTTATTTATCATTATTTGTGTTTTCAGTTTTCCTAAAAGGTTTCTTGTTACCTGCCCGTTTACAAATTGAGTACCTATTAATATTATTAGCGATAATCGGAAATATGCATTTGTATGTTTGTAGCCTTAATTCTGACCATATTTCTAGGTATATTGACCGGTTTACATAATTTAAATTTTATAACCGGTATGTTTCTATCACACATCGCAAGCCAGTTCTACGTTTATTCATATATAAACAGGGGAACAGTGTTTATGGCGGCTATGAACTTGTTGGTATTGTTGGTCGTCGACGACCCTCCTTATTTTCGAATGAAATATGAAAAACAAAACTGTAATCCATTACATTACATACTAAACATCCAAGATTATACTCGATCCAATATATGCAATAACATTTACAAGGTACTGATAACTGGCCGATATGGACTGGTTCCATGCATAGACACATATGCATAATTTGGATTATGGAAAAACTTATATTTTTTGATTATATATTTTATTATTGTACACAGAGTTCAAATTATCGTGATAGTGAGAACAGTACAGCACTATCTAATATTTTTAAAGAGAAGAGATTATATCGACCCCTGATGTTGAACGTCTGTCTCATATGTTTTCAACAGTTTTGCGGTTTTGTTGCATTAACATCTAAACTGGATAGTATATACAAAATTCTACCGATAAGTGAAATAATGTCAGTTACTGTTGCTATATCATCTCTCCAGGTACTTAATTTATCTTAAACTTAACTTACCTTATCTATTTATATAACTATCGTTTGTTATTTATTATCTTACAATTATCAACTTTACATGGAAATATACATGTAGATATTAGTAGATAGATATGTAGGTTAGGTTATACTGAAAACTACTTCTTTAATGTATCATATTGATGAAAAATTTGTCACATATCAGAAAGTTCTCCGTCATAAAATGCATCCTCTATTGTTTTTAACAAAAAAAATAAATAAATAAAAATCAAGTTAGGAAAGTCCACTTTGAGAGCGTGCTAAATTCCCGGTTTTAAACAAATTTGGAAAAATACGAGAAAATAATATAAAAATATAGAACAAGGAATAATATCTATCTCCCTGGTAACCTAATCAATAATCGTAACTATGTAATAGTAACTACGAACAAACGGATACAACGGGGAAATAAGATATCTAAACTTATGTACTACTTATACTGTATAGTATGTATATCTGCATGTTTTGATACATTCAACATATAGAATAATGAATAAAATATCACTTTTAGTTTCTAAGCGTAATGAGGGATGTATTGGATTACAATGATGTGTTATTATTTTTAATTTTTTGTTTTTAATATATACATACACTTTTTCAGGTAGAACTATAGGAATAAAGTAAGAGTTTTCTGGTATAGAAGTTTTTGATAGGAAATTTTTTTTAGTGGTACTTTATAGAGGTTTGATTTTCTAAATAATTTTCAAAAGTGTAAAGATATACTATATTTTATTAGGAAAATATGACGCAAAGTTGTTATAAATTAACAAATAACAAAAATAAATTAGTTATGTTTACTGACTATAAAGTGATATACAATATTTATAACTAAAATCATTTATATCCAAAGAAATGGTTTATCATTGCTTTCAAATTCAATACATCCACTACCAGTATAACCTATCCAACGAACAAAGTTCATCTATCCCCTACTTACTAGACTTTTTTGTTTAATGGTATAAAATAATTATACATTGAGATACCTAATATAATTTCTTATTAATTTTGGGTTCAATGTGGCCAAACTTTCTATAGTTACCACTCAACATATTTTGAAATTTTTATTACTTTCTGATATTTATAAAATTTGACAATAATAAATTGACGAATTGAGCGATTTCCACCAAACTAACAATATTTATTATAGATTTATGAATGTATGGCTTTCACTTATCACATTTTCATATATTCATATTCATGTCATCAAAAAATGTATGTTAGTGACATTTTTATTATTATTATTTAATTGGTATTAATGAACATAAGGTATATTGACTTCCAACAAGTATTCAAAATTTCCTATGGTTTATCATAATTATTTCGGTTTAACTCAATGAGTCTATTAAGAGTATTAAGCCTATTGTAAATTTGTAATATACCAAATGACAAATTATAATTTATGTCTTATATAATATATACTACATTTTTTTTTTAGATTACATCTTCTATTATATATATATTATTAGACAGTACTTTAGGAAAAAAACATTTATTAACCATCTCAGGACTGGGAATGGCAGTTGTAATATGTTTGATAAATATTTCATACGATAATGCGATTTTAGACCACGATGAATTGTGTTTAGGTTGCTTTATAGCAATTTATATTTTTTTTTATTCGATTGGTTATGGTCCGATACCGTTGTGTTTGATGCCCGTAATATGCCCGAGAAATGTAAGTGAACCATTATTTAAATATAAATATAATAAAATGTGAAATTTGATACTTATAGTTAATGTAATTTTTCACACAATCTAAATATTAAAATTTTCAGTCGAGATTGTGGACATCTGGCGTTACAGTGAGCTTATTTGCTTTATTAAATTTAATCAATAATCAATCATCTTACGAAAATAAATGTATATTCGGAGTGGACATTTTTCTTTTGATTTTCACATTTGTTAGTGCATTCGGTGCACTTTTTGCGCATATTTTTATACGGGAAACGAAATATTGTATTATTTAGTAATTGTTTTTGTGTTTTTATCGTTTGAGATTATGATGTATAAATAATAAAATGATAAACGTATATCTTTGTTTCGTTTTTATTTAAGTTTACTTGGCAGTGTTTGATTTTAGAATTATATATAAGTATGTAAGTAATAAAATATTTTTAAATAACAACAAAATAAAATCACCCTTTAGATAATAACGGAATAAAAATACGAGACAATAAAATATATAAAATTAATATCGATCAAAATTTATATTTAAATAAAGTATATTCCTTCCTTCGACCTATGATTTTTTGTTGTTCTTTCTCCTTTATATGTCTTACATAATATATTCAATGGTAGATATTATCTACCATTGAAGTTATGTGTGACCTTCACCATATTCTTTTTGACTCTATCCTCTCCTACATTAAATTTCTTTTCACATTTAAGCTCTCTAGATTACACATCTGTTATCAATTTGCTTCTTATTTCTCGTTTCTGACCAGTTATCTACAAAATAATCTTCTTTATCCTGAATGCAGGCTTCTTTATTTAATGTAATACATTTATTACATTAATGTTTTTTATATATTAAATTCATTTTTTATTTTCTTCATTTATTAATATCTTATTTATTTATTTGATGTAAAATTTGAATTATTTTTAAATACAATATAAGTTAGAGGAGTATCGTATATCAAATGAGATATTATAAATATATAATATTACAATATTATTAATATTCAACAAGTAGGAATATCCTTATTGTAACTGTAATTAATGGTGATTGAAAGTTCCCCTTTTATACCCTTACTATTATATAATATATTGACAGAGACGATAAATATTTCATGTAGTTTCTGGTCGCAGTTAGACGTCAAAAGTTAATTAATATTCACTTCTTATATAACCCCACATTTACACCGCGAGCTATGGTTATCCCATAAACAGAAAATATATTACCATAAATCATCACGTTGGGATAAACCACAGCGACCTAAAGGTTTGGGTTATAGCCAAAATTGGAAGGAATTTATAGAAGGAGTGCTAAAGAAATGTAATATTTCATAACCCCATTTATTAAATTATAAATATGGGACACAATAGTTATTATCCTTTGAAATTGAAATTTTCTAAAAAAAATTCATTTTTAAAAACTGCAAGAACTTAGCAATAAAGTGAAATTTATTAAATGGTTAAGCTTTTCGATCGAAAATGTATTTTATCGTTTTATTGTAATTTAGAATACCTACTTCAGACTTAAAATATTCATGCATTATTTATTTTAGCGAACGTGACGTACCTAATGTTCCAAGAATATTCACTATGTACTTATAATGATTATACGAGTATAGCAAATAAATTCAAAATGATTTTAGATATATAATTTATATATATATATATTTTAAATATATAAATATATTTACTTTTTAAATATTTTTAATTTTAATACAATGTTAATTTTTATTATAAGACATTTAAAATTATATTATATTACCATAATTTTTATTGTTTTGATATTTTAATTGGAAGTGGATTTATTTGTGGATCCCTGTGGAGGGGCTAAGAATACCTCCACGGTTTCCTCATGCCTGTCGTAGAAGTCGACTAATTGAGGTTGTATCAGGTCGACAGCCGGCATAAAACTTGTCAAAAAAAGTATGAGAAGTCTAAAAAAAAAAATATAGTTGAGTTTTCCCATCTCGGATGTTCGCGGGGAAAACAAAATTGCGTACTTGGGTGTGGAGATAGCCTAAGGAACCAAGTGATCAATACCAGCCTGACAGCGGCTGCGGTAGCCGTTCCATCAGTTATATGTGAGAGTCTACCCAACGGCCGTGATGTCGATGGTATAGGGAAAGCACCAAAGTGTTTTGGGTTAGATTCGCACTTGAGTACGCAGGATAGGTTCAAAGTGCGAGTAGGTACGTGGAATGTAGGAACATTGACAGGTAGGAGTAGGGAGTTAGCAGAAGTTTT
>JAIPRL010004163.1:0-40560 GCA_025469235.1 Pemphigus obesinymphae
ATAGGTTTAATGACTGTATTCAAGTATTGGTATATATATATATAAGAAAACGATGGGAGAAACCTATTGCAGGATTATTATTTAATATAATTATTTAATAAATCCAACGCGTGTGCAATTAATAGATATTTTCAGGTGGGTAGGTACCCAATATATTGCAATTATAAAATTATAAAATAATTTATCTGCTATTGAGCGGCCCCTACACGATCAATAATATTGTCAATATTCGTATCAATAATATTGACGGAACCATATTGAAGCGAGTATTGATCGTTTAGGAGCATATTGATGTAGATTGTCAATTATTCAGAGAGATTGATAGAAATTTTGATTGACGCGTATTGAATCAGTACACATTGAACGTTTATTGACAATATTTCCGTAATTTTCATTATTAATTATTTTTAATTATTATTATTTTTAATATTATAACTTTAATTATTTTTAATATAAATAATTTACTATCTATCAGTCGAACAGCATGGCGGAAATGACGAAACCACGATCCTTTGACGACGAATCGGTCGGTGAGCGTGAATGTTCAACTCTTTTAATAACTTTATATCGCGATCATCCTGAACTATGGCAATTGAAATCCAAAGATTATTTTAATAAAAATAAAAAAGCTGCAGCACTCCAAAAAATCGTAGACATTTTAAAATCGAATGAGTATTGATGGCTATGCTTGATGATAAGATTGAAGTACATTGACGCATCCGTCAATTTAAATTGTCAATATTATTGACAATAATATTGATCGCGTAGGGGTCACTTTACAAAACGTATGTTTTTACGGATTATTTTTCGTCGTGTGGCGCCGTAGGTACTCTTAACGTTAAGTATTCTTGTATAAATTTAGAGTTGGAAAACCCGTATTCATAATTTGAAAGATCTATTACGTGATGTTTCTAAAATATTTAAATGTATAGGCATCCAGGTATTACAAAATATTTTCTGGATGTTTTTTGTTATTGGCTTTTTTGCTTTCTTACTCTTTCGCTATTAAAAATAAAATTCCAAAATGAATTATGTACAATGACACATAAGGTATATATTATTAGGGTAATAATATGCTAATATACACACCACGATTACTCATTCATTTGGTCCAAAGTAAACACATACCTTTGCTTTCATCACACCGTTCTGACGCCGACCTCAATTTAATCTCATCTATTTCTTAACAGCTCCTTAAATGTACCTGATATTTTATCCAACATATAGCTCCGAGTTCCTTTTTATTATTCTAGAAACCACACACATTTCTTTATTCCTTCTCATCTACATCTCATGGCCACGACAATCCTTTACACCGAATACTTCGTTCTATAATTAATGAACCCTCATATTTTCTATCTTAATTAGGTATATTTAGTCGTAAGTTAATTATATTTTTAATATATATATATATATATATATATTAATTGTATATGAGTTGTTTCTGTAATAACCTTGTGTACTGAGGTGGTTAATTAATAATAAAACGATAACATACATTTAATATCTTTATTAAATATTAGACCACTGACCATGTGTCAATCGCATATAAGTAAGAACACTGTGTGAAATCATTACATATTTACATATTACCTTATCATTTAACACACATAATATTATCACAATGTTACCACATTCCTTTCTCCTAAGATACAAATAGAAAATATCAATCATATATAACAAACATCATATTACACTATAAATATAATATAATTAATCCTTTAATATACCTACATAATTTAATGTATATAGGTACTTAAATAACTCGATCATTGCTTAATCCTAAAAGATCTAACCTAACTGGCATTTTAATGATTTGTCTTAATCCTGACCTTTTTAAGTCTCTACTAATTACCTTATTATTTTTAATCAATGCTGTGATACTGCAGTTCTCCCCAATATCCGGTATCTCTTCCACATCTGTTTCTTCTATAACTGGTACACTATTCACTATTTCTTTATTATTACCTACTCTCCTGCATTATGTTAGCATTCACATTATTGTCTTCAATATTCAACCTTTGTTCTGGATCCCTATGAAAATCGTCTACCTTTATCAATTGATCCAAATGTCTTTTCCATATTATTTTCCTCCAATACTCTAACTAAATACATTTTTTTCTTTTGCTCAACACTTCCTCTACAACAGTTATTTTCCAGTCTCTTTTATTAGGGTCCCTATAGTCTCTTGCATAATATATTTCTCCCTCTTCAAACTGTATTTCTCTTTTTTCCCTAAAATATTTTTTTTTATCTTTAATTCTAAAATTAACATTTTTTAATATATCCAACCTAGTTTTAATTTTTCTACCAAACAATATTGTTGACATTCTCCTGTTACCCAGTGTGGTGTGTGTTTCCGTAAGTAAATAAATACCTATTGACAATAGTATTAATAGATATATTACTCTTATTATTTTTCGTAAATTTTAGTGAACATGACTTAAAAGTTCTAACTGCATTTTCGCTGCACCATTGGTTGAAGGAGGATATGGAGAAAAGATTACTATTTTAATACCATTACGACTACAAAAACTCTTATATTCCTCTGGTGTAAATTGTGGATCATTATCAGATACAATTTTGTTAGGTAAAAGTAAAACATACCTAGCAAAAATCTCCCTTAACTTATCAACTACAGATTTTGTATAAGTCTTGTGCTTTTTCTTCTTCTTCTTCTTCTTCTTCTCCTTCGCCTTCTCTTCCAACTATTTGAGGTCGGCCATAATTAGGGATATAAGTCTTGTGCATTTCACAAATTTCCAACCATTTAGAAAATGAATCCGTTAACAAGAAAAATGTTTTTCCCTTAACAGGCCCTAAAAAGTCTATATGCATTCTATCAAAAACTCTACTATTCTCTGGCCATTTAACTAACTTAGCCTAGGGTGGATTAAGTCTCATTTCTAAGAATATATAGATATATAGAATATATATGCATATGCTAAAATATTAAAATAATGTTTGTTCTAAAATTCCAATCGAAAGGTACTGGTATTATAATAATTACGTCGTCGTGTGTGTTGTGGTATTGTATTATCACATGATAACAAATATTGATTTCATATAAATTGATAATATAAACGTATTGTCTAACGTAGGTATACCTATACCTAATAATTGTTTTTTTTTTTTTTTTTTTGATTTTGAGACCGGTTACTATACGTCACCGTTAGAAACTCAGAGTAGGTACCTTATTGACCTATTTACATTCTAAGAATGTCAAAGAATAAAATTATATCATCAGCTCAAATAGATTTAAAGGTTTTGACCATGAACCGATAACATAACGATATTCGATTTCAAGTTATCTAATTATTTATTAAAAAAATATGAATTTTATTTATTACGTCTCAAGACCTCACGCGTTTGACAGTCACATCTTATACTCGTAAATGTCACGAGTGTAAAAGTTATTGTGATTTGTGAAATGTGTTTTGAGATTATTCAAGGTAGGTATATATTATTCAAAACTGTTGACAAAATATTAGTTGAAAATGAAGGCTACCTATCAGTTTTGTCTTGTATTCCCCCATCACATCATCTTAGACGAGAAAAATCACTCTCCCATGAATAGAATAAATATTTGAATTTTGAATTCATATTGTATTATATATACAACTATAAAGAAATATGTAGGATTATTTTTCCCAAATAACGTTAAAATCATACACGAGCATATTCAGTTGACCCATTATCTTCTTGTCAGTTGTTAGAATTAAGGATGCGTAGTACCTGACTCAGTTGTCTTTGTCCTGACACACTCACAACATAGTAAAATCATGTTTTGTATTTCCAATTTCTTGAACAATTGATTGATTTTAGGATATGATGACCTATTATCATGATCAATAAAGACAACATAATCCTATGACATGTAGGAATTATCTTTTAAATAAATTAATAAAATAAAAACTATAATAATTATCGGAGCATCCTAGTTGGGCCCCGAACACCAGGGGGTAATCACAGGTAGTGTACTAGTTGGGTCCTGGATTATTTTAGGTGCTACACTAGTTGGGTCCCGAATTTTTTTTTGGTATTACACTAGTTGGGTGCCGGATTTTTTTTGGTCCTATACCAGTTGGGTTTTTGTAACCCAAGATTTTGTAAAATTAATATCTTATAAATTTTCACCAACACAAAAGTGATTTTTTTAAAATTGTATTTTATATTATATGTATTCTTAATATTTGATTTTTAACACTTAATATTTTTTCATTTGTATTGTATTATATCATATTTTGTAAAATTCCAATCATTTATATTTTTATTATCTCCAGAAAAAAACATTTTTAACCATACCTGCCGTCAAAAATAGATCATAGACAGTCCTAAGTCTGGTAAAATGGAAGGACAATGTTAGTGTAGTGTAGTATTTACCGAAAAACATTGGGGACCCAACTAGTATAGATATTTTAATTTTGGGACCCAACTAGGATGCAGCCAATAAAGGTTACCCAAACGGTTAAATCAAAAGCTAAATCGGAATCTACATGTAATATATATATATGTAATACAGGTTTTTTTTTTGTTCAATATAATATAGTTAGTATTCGCGTTTAGGATGTGCACTGTTTAATGTTTATTGATGGCGTTTCACTGGCGACGTTAATATGCTTATTTTCCCTTTACTCGGCGTTTACGCTCCATGTAACCCTACTCGAACGTAAGTTAACGCCGTATAATGCAGTCGTATACATTATGTGATTCCATGTTGAAACAGTATAGGTGTACCCGTCAAATGGCGGACGGTATATATTCACGTATACAGTATGAGTAATAGAGACGTGCACTTTTACAGGGGGCTTGCTGCTGAAAATACTTTGGTCGTATTTAAACAAAACCGAGAAAGTGTTCAAACGGAATAGTATATACTCACTACCTTCACACGTAAACGTGTAAACAGTTCGTTAAGTTTTTCGTTTTACACATCCTGCAGAGTGTAACAAAGAATGTATTGGTTTTACAATGATGTGTGTGTGTGTTTTTTTTTTTTATGCATTAGTTACTAAACTATTCAAAATTTTTTGTAAATAATTCTCAGAAAAAAAAATTTTTATTCCAACACTGCATTTAAATACGCATACACAAGTATTTTTATTGTTTTTGACAAACTTGCGAATATTATGAAGGCTGGGAAATTTATTCTTTTGAAGTTCAAGTTAGGTGATTAAAATGTTTAGTATGTTAATTACCCTTGAGTAAAATATGATTAACTTAACGTTAGTGTTTTTTTTTAGATTTTGAGCGTAGCAAGGAATGTATTATTTTTTTAATGATGCGTTTTCGTAAAGTTCTTTACGTATACAATTCTTCGGGCAGAAGAAGTT
Organism: Pemphigus obesinymphae; assembly: GCA_025469235.1. NCBI lineage: Eukaryota > Metazoa > Arthropoda > Insecta > Hemiptera > Aphididae > Pemphigus > Pemphigus obesinymphae. The sequence goes on from JAIPRL010004163.1 coordinate 5,334, forward strand.
AAGTAAGAGTTTTCCAGTGTAAAGATTTATAATAAGATATTTTTTCTAATTGGTACTTTATAGAGGCAATTTATTTATTAATAAGTAGTTATTAAATGAGTAACAAAAAACCACTATTTATTAGGGAAAAATTATAAGCCAGAAACTTGAAATTCACACTAAATATTTAATATAGCAGAACGGCACTATATGTTGACTGTGTAAAAATCACACCGAGCTCCGTTCAGAATCGTTTTTCGAAAGAAATGATTTATCATTGGTTCAAAACTTCTAGTATCGATTGAAGTACTTCTATCCTCTACTGACCGACTTATATCTTTGTGAATAGATTTCAACGACTTTAATGTAAACTAAAACTATTGAAGTATTTCTATTATCTCTTTATGATATCGTTTAAAAAAACCATACGTAGTCATTTTAGAAATCAAAATGGAAAATACAAAATAATAGTTGATTCTGATTCACATGTTTATAAATCCAATAAATTTTTAATTCAATCTCTAAATCTAAAGCATACATATTTTATACCAGTAAAGTATAAAAAATATGTTTGTTATTAATATGTATTTAAACAATATAAGATGAATACACAGTACAAAAACATTTTGACATCCTAATTTTCATGCATAGATTTTCTTCTATTAATCACATATTTAAAAGGCAAACATAACATGAACAATCAGCATATTAACTGTACGTTATAGAATATTGTTTTTTAATATCTTAAATATATTTTCAAATTATGAAAATTGAAAATTTTACATATTTTAATCATATTTTTTAGGTATTCAACTATATATCTATATTAAATAATACGCTACGCTGCACTGTGGCATAGACGATATTATTATATTTAAAGTGGCATAATCAATTTCCCATCAAACTGTGATCAAAAAAAGTAATAAGGAGTTTGATTAAGAAATACGAACATTTTGCCATAATAACTATATAATGCCAAAAGATAACAGGATAATTGTAAATGATTAATATTTTAAATATATTTAAGCATAATATTTTGATTGTCTAGATAACATTTCCTATACATGAGACCTTCAAAATCGTGTGTACATAAATTAAAAGTATTTTAATACTCTATAAAATTTATTTAAAAATTATTTGAAATACTAATGGAGTATTTATATGCATTTAAACATTTTAAGAGTTAGAAGATTATATTTTATAGAAATATAGGTCATTATTCGCCGTAGAAATATTATTCAAATCCTAACGAGATTTGCCAAAAAACTCTGTTCACCGACTATTTATATTTCCATATTTTAACTTTTATAGTTTATGACAGTTATATTTTTCATTTTTGGCTAAAAAGATCTTTGTGAACTTCAAACGCCTTTCGAACTTTTTATGACGTATTCAGATCTTTATATATTTAATGCACTTAATAATAATGAAATTATAAAAAAAGTAACTGGTATTTATTAAACATACTTCATGTTTTAAGTGAACGATAAGTTATGATATATTATAGTATAATTTTCATTTAATTTGGGGATAATTATTATTTAAGGTCTAAAATTTTTGTAAATAGTGTCGAATATGAATATAATATGTCGAATATAACGATTTAAAAATCGGAAGTTAAATTTGCGAATTTCTGTTTGATATTCTATTTCATCAAAGTGAAGTTGTTACTTATAAGAACATTATACGAATGTTTTATTCGTAGGCAAAATATTATCAAATAAATATAAATTATTAATAGTAGGTGTATCTAAATATAGAAAAATTACTTTCAGATTACCTAATGCATTTAGAACAACATATATAATACGTTTCATATATATATATATATATATATATATATTCACCTATAATATTATTATATAATAAAATATCTGTGATATATCTTTATATTAGGGGATGAAGATAATTATGTGGAGGGGAGTATATATGAGGTATACATGCAATAAAGGAATTTCCCTTAAAATAAATTTTAATCTCCTCAAATAATAATAAAATAAACTCCAAGGAGGAGGGACGATTATAAGGTCACTCTCAAATCTACCCTTACTTTATATAGGTACACTTAAAGTATTTTTGGCCGTATTTTTCATGTTATAATGACGATGACCCCGAGGAATATTTTTTCTGACGATTATTTTTTCTATAGGTGTTAAGTCGGTCTTATAATTAATCAACCTTAATGACAATCTACTGTGAATACTATTTTTTTTAAATTATACGTATACCTGTACATCAAACTAAACTACAAACTACACTACACTCTTGGGAGCTATATTAGTTAAATTTTTTGTATTGCTCGCTTCTCAAATAATGCATCATCCTAAAAATTAATTTAAAATATGATAGGTACATTTAGGTAATCGACTATTATCAAACATTATATTTGTACTTATTTTTCAAAATATATAATTAAATAAAAAGTAACCGAGTATATTATATCCTTATATATTATATATTGTAATAACAACATTTCGATTGAATACGATTGATACTTAAATTTATATTTAGAGCCACTTAAATATACACAAATAATAGTGTAGCAGTTTTATAAGATCTAATATTTTACAATTAGTTCCACAGAATTTCGACGAAAATGCACCAAATAAGTTCAGTTTTGACTTTGAAACAATGTTTCGGTGAAAAATGAAGCATTGTTTTCTATGGAAGTATAATATTATGAAAATCGGTAAAATTATGTGTAGGTATAAGATTTTCGAATTCCATGTTTTTATCTACGTTTCATAATTTATCAAGCAATTAATTATATATAATAGTTTATTTAGAGAGTAAGGGTTAACTAAAGATTTTGAATGAATTATTTTTAAAACTAATTTATTTATGCACTTATTTAAACGATGCAGTGTACGCCCGGGTGGCTTTTAAGGATTTTAATTACTAATTAATAATTAATAAGATTATAAATACGAGAAACAACATTATACACAGATTACGATTAAATATAAATCACAGTTAATTGAATTAAACGTCTCTTTAGATGAGTTACAAGTATCATGCTATAAGGTATAATACCGAGTTAACATGAAAAACACGATTATATTGTATTTTTTGTAACCTAGAGTCCTCGAATTTTTTTAATGAACAATGTATTAAACTAGAAATTTGTCAGTATTTTATATATGATGATTGGGAGGTGGCATATAATACATTTTATATGAAGCATGCAAAAAAATGTACCACGTAGTAACCAGGTAAACAAAAAAATTTCACAGATTATTACTATTTTTTGAAAACTACAAACATGAAAATTATTATCTCGTGTTGAATTTTTATTGGGAAATCCTATGACATTTGAATTATTGTTATTAATTAATTATTTATTAATATCACAAATATAAGTGGATTGTTTTATATCGACACTTGTTTTATTCAGGTCACTTTGACACTCACTCATTTGCTTGCTTCATTTAGTAAATATGACAATTATTGTAAATATATGTCCAAGGTAAATACGAAGATATCCAAATTCTGTTTCCTTGAAATAATCATAATAATAATTGTCCAGTATAAAATAATAAAATATATTAGTTTATATTTTTTAAATTATAAAAATGTAAGGAAGTTAAATTAACAAAAAAATAAAAATAAAAACAAAAACACAATTGTAATTTAAACTAGTAAAGTTATAGTAACTATATAGCAAAAACAATTAATTAGTGTATAATAAATGTATTTATTTTAGGTAGATTTCAATAAGTAAAAAAAAGATTCCCAAAGATCATCCGTCTAATAATAATAAATAGCCGGCAACTAATATTAAACGTTTATACTTTTAACTTAACAAACTAGTTAACTTTAATATAATGTTAAACGTGTTATAATAATGCGTATTAGCGAAACCTTGCTTTTAGACTCTCCTGCAGTAGGTGTATTGAGAGTGTTTCGAGGGTTCGTTTTTTGAACATTAAACGAAAACCAGTGTATTATATAATATACCGTATTTGTGCAAACACGGCGTAAAAACATTATTATTTTTTATGCATTTTAGTTGTCGAAAAACATATTACAAAAGACAAAAATTGTTTCTCGTGTACACGTATACGCACGGAAAACGTATTAAAGTACAATGTACGCCTATCCGAACACATTGTGTGTAGGTGCACCGCGCGGGTTGCCAAGGGAGGTTTAACGACGATATTTACGCAAATCAAAGAATAAACCGACATTATGCAAATTTAATAATGTGCGCATGGCATGATCTTTATACACGTTGTTGTATAATAACATTGTGTACCTATATTATTATCGCGGGGCAAAACGTACATATAATTTACAATTATTATTATTATTATTACAATTATTATTATTATTATTATTATTATTATTATTATTATTATATAATGTCGGTATTGCAGGGGTGTACGATAAAATATATTATATTTATCTTGGAATAGCGACCCTGTGGAGAGGGCACCAAATATTTATAATATACAGTGCACGTTGTGTGGGGTGCAGGGACCAGTGGCGGTGGATTCGTCAGTGGCGTAGCATACTAGCTATGCGTACGGTACTCATATATTACTAATATAATGCTAATTAAGGCTGTGAATATAATGCGTAACATAACCTTACAAAGTGCGTTCAAAACTTTAGTATACAAGCTTGTAAGTACACGACAATAATAATAATAATGATTGTTGTGTTAAATTAATTATTATTTGAACGGAAAGTTTTTTTTTAATTCTGACTCCGGTTCGGGTTTTATAAAAAAATAATTCTTTCGAGTTTCGCCTCCGGGCCTTATAATAAATTGCCTAAAACAAAGGTTCCGGTAAGAACGGGTTTTTACGTATAGGATCTAAAACGTACAGTAAACTAAATATTAACTTTTTTTTTTTTTTATTCAAATCTAAAACATTAAATATTAAAGCGTTAAAATTTTAATGATTTTTCATTCGTCGGCTGTATTGAAAATCTTCAAGGATGGAGGGAAGTAGTGTCAGTGGATACGGCACAAAATATAAGTGGAATATCTCGAGTATACCTACTTATCAATTAGAACTGGTGGTCAATAACTTTACACTATTACAATTAAAATTATATTGTGCATACAAACAAAAAATTTTATAAGTATTTCAGTTTCCTTAAATTCAGAAGGTTGCTCAAACGGTTAAAAGAGTGTCAAAATAATATATCCTTTCGTGTTCATTTTTTGTGATATTTTAGTCCTTCGATTTTTATCTTCCTAAAAAAACAAATATAGTTACACCAAACGTTTGCTCATATTGTTGACACATACTGTTTTTTCGTTATTACTAATATAGTATATAATTATGCAAATATTAATTATTTGAAATAAGTTATTTTTTAATATTAATTAGTTAATTTGAGTAAAATTTGACCAAGTCAGAGCACGTTCAGTTTTTGATTTTTTGTACACTTGAAAAATAAACAAATAGGATTACATTTGTCTAAATCAAATACAATTTGAATGCGGTCCCTTATTATATCTAGAACTATAAAAATATATCTACTATATCTATTGATGGAGATTTTAGTAGATACAATTTATATTAATATAATATGATAATCTTAAGGATTTGCGATAATTAAAATACTTTAAAATAAACATTTTGGCTCATTTGATAACGTCGAAAGTTACAGTTATTAATAAATAATCATAGTTGTTTCTAATAATATGAGTACTTGTTTTTCTACCATAATTTGTATTTATACATTTTGTTATCCAGTATAAAATTATTTTATATTATCTATTATTATTATTTTTTAAAATCGTGGTAGTGAGATATTGGTTTTCCAAAAATCTAATACATTATGGATATTGTCTTTCAATCGTCACTAATAGATATTTTTATAATTATTCTGGAATATCGTGAATTTGATTATTTAGATCTGTTTTGCGGGTTCTCATTATTAACATAAGACAATTCAAATACGTATCCTGCGTGGTAAGTATTGACGTTTGGAGCAGGTCGGTTAGATTAAACATAACTTTGAATAGTTTGTTACGCTATATTTAGAAAAATTTGACAAAAGCTATTTGAAAATTTGAATTTCACAATTTTCAATTCTTCGGTATATTTCACTTAATAATTTCCCCTCATAATAATTGTTTCATTGGACAAAAGTGATCTGCGTTTAGTTTTGAAATATAAAATTGGATTAGAAACGATACTTGACTATTGAATACATGTACACGACGGTAATATACAATATTGTGCGGTATACATGGCACGACGTGAGTATGAAAGGGATAATACACGACACGTGAGCCCCGCAAAGCCGACTTGTATAAGCATTTATTTACTTCTGAATTTCACCGTATCCTGGGAACCGCATGTATGACGGAGGTCGTCAAATCCGACGGGAAAAGAGGAAAACACACGGGAAGAAAAACAACGCTAATCGACAATAAATAATAAAAATAAACCGACCCGTCGAGCGTTAGTCCCCGAGGGTGGTAAACCGCGTCGAGGTCCTGTCCGTTTAAAACCACCGCCAGCTAAAATAAAATAAACATAATAATAATGTTATCATGTTAAATAATAATATATACGTGGCCTTTTACGAAATATTTTTAAAAAAGTATTTAAATCCAGATGGAAGGGTTTGCTAAAAAAAAATGTAGGTATACAAAATAAACTTCTAAGGTGTTAAAAAACATATTCTATTCGCGTTGAAGTAAGTCTGAGAGAAATAACCAATTTTTTTTTTTTTTGAAAACCCAATTAAATAAAAATACATTATTATAGCTGAAAGTCAATTTTAATACTTTTTTAAAAAAAACTCAATTTGAACTATTTAGAATTGTATTACTTAACTGTATATAATATTTTACCGCAGAATATTGTATTTAATATTTATTGGTATAAATCCATTTAAATTCACACTAAGTTCTTAGTGAACTAATAATTAAAAACATTTAAGTTAATAATTTTATCATATTTTTTTTTTTTTAAATTTAACTCGTTAAATTTTAAATCTAAAAACTAGATACTTAACTTTTAAACTTAATATGGACTTCTTAATGGGTTATAATGTTCTACTGTGATTAAGAGTATCTAAATAATCTGAGAAATATTTATTAAAAATACTAAACAATTATTCAAATACTATTTGTATACCTATTCATAGTACACTTTACAATACTGTCTGTTGTGGTGCCCCATTTTTAAGGTGACCTCTTGCACATGATTTACAGTATACTGATTTATTGATTTTTAATGTGATCGTTAACGAGCATTGCAGGACCATGCGTTAATAATAATTATTATTAATTATTATTGCGTGATCGGTGGCCTCGATCGATATTTATATTATTTTAGATCATGCTATATATATGTATATATATTATATAAATGGAACAATTGTCAAGTTCTTAAAAATATGTATATATTATAGTATAATATAGCCATCTCGAGTATACGAAACTATTCATTTTGTCGGACATTTTATACAACTATTGCTATAAAGTCGTCGATCCAATCATGGTCTAATACCAACTGTATGTGAAAAATATGATCAATACATATTATTCAGTATTCTGTGCACTTTTACGATATAAAATTACCCGAGAACCCTGAACTTTGCTAGACTTCCGCCCATTGAATACATTTACTATGGAAGTATTATATTTATAAAATAAAATAAGAGTATCACAATAAAATGTCCTCAGCTAAAAAAACTAAAACTAAATGTGTAGAACTGAGACAAAACTATACACTATAAAATAAGCACTTGATTTATACGAATATATGTTGCGCCGATGAGGCAATTTGAAACGAGTCCATTTTCAGACAATTTACAATTGTATACTATTTTGCTTTAATTTTTTCGTTAATCTGATATAGTTGTAGTATATTTTTATTGAGAAAAGTGATCGATACATTTGTGTAACTATAGTGATTCCAGTAAATTTCTATAGATCTTCAATATCTTTATTCCCTTATTAAGCACATTATTCGTAAACATTTCATGGATTTGTTAATTAAATAATATTTATATTTTATTGGATTTGGGTATTTGACAAATTTTTAACGTTATTGTCAGAAATTAGAACCTTTAACCTTTATGGTTATAGCAACTCCAATTTTCAGAGCTTTTAAAAGTTAAATATTCGAGTTATGGTTTAAGTTCCAATTTTAATATTATAATATAAAATTATGAGCGATAAAAGTAATGATAAGACACCGCATGGATTTTATTTCCTTAATATAAACTAATATTATTTTAGTTCGTGATTTTTTATAATATTCTAGATATTATAATAATATCATAGAAATAGAAAGTATTTATTTTTAATATTTAAGTAATAATTATTTTGTAAAGAGTGGGATATAGTAATATTATTATCATGATAAATGATGTTTCTATTTCCCGATTATTTTAAAAGTATTTTATTTAATTTCATATCAATATAACCGTGATCGTAGTGTCATATAAAGAATAATTGAATAAAAATACATTTTTATTACGTTTTAATATTATAATAAAATTATATATTATTATTTTTAATTTTTATATACATATATTTTTAAAATCTGCAAAAAATCAAAAAATACTGTTTCCAAATGTCAATACCGTAACCGGTTTTAATGTGGTTTCTTAAAAAAAACCATATCAAGGTTTCAATTAGGTTTCAGTTCCTTCAAGGTTTTCAAAAATTTTCGGTCTCAATTTATAGTGGTATTATTAATTTAGGTTCCAATCCTTGCTAAATTTTCGATATACTTTTTCTGACTACGCTGAATATTGATATACAATAAAACACTCAGCTAATTTATATGATAACCGTTATCTTTTAAAAGAATACATTATTATTCTGCAAATTTGTCAAGTGTTAACGTTGTTTCATTTAATAGGTACATGTGCAAGTGATTTGTGAGTGCATACAATTATATAATATTTTTTTAACATAAAAAGTGAAATTTTTCAAATAAAAGTGATAATATTAAAGGAAGCAATTATAATTCACAAATGTTTGTTTCGTATATTTCATTTTAAATTCATTACATTTTTTTATAAATTTAAACCATTTCACTGACCAATTTTAACATTTTATATTTGATTAAATTTTCAATTACACTCTATTATAAAATCGAAATGATCTATATTTTATACTATGATATCGAACGGTCGATCTATCATAGGTATATCAAAAGTTTTCAGGTTTTGATCGAATTATCACATGCGGTGCACTCTGCAGATACGCGATCTAAATGTTTCGTGTACTCCGCTAATAATATTTTACCCTGCGTGTCCGTTTGCATTTTGCATTTTTGAAAAATACAAACAACATCTGCCCCCAAATTATGGTAATTATTAAAATATATAATATCTACCCGACAATGTCGCCGTAGTATTATTTCGCAAACGACCGATAGTTAAACCGACTCACCATGACGCTATATTGTAATAACATTAAGCACAATTTTAAAGTGAATATATATTATAATATTGTACTGAATAATTTTTATATAAGTACACCGAGATAAAAAAAAGTATAAATGAATTAGAAATTTTTAATTTTATTTAAAATACGTAATCACATTTTCGTTTTTACGTTAATTAGATTATTGCACATAGTACATTTTATTTGGAAAACTCACTTTATATTTTAGTTTATATAATTATTATCTGTGTTACCTATCAATTTAAGAGAATGTTTGGTATACGATGAAGACGAACGCAGATTTTGGTTAAGGGCTTTTGGTAAATATCCATTTAAAATTATTTGTATTTCATTTTTTTTTTCTAAAAGTTTGAAATGATTATACGTGGTTGCCTAATTATATTTAATAATAAATATCAATAATATATTTTCAACATCTATATATTGTATAGTTATTGTAAATGTTGGATAAATATCAATCAATAAACTTGAGAACTTTTCACTATAACTTATTATAATTCTAAATCATAAAAAAAAAATACACTTTTAATTATATGTATTTCAATAACTATGTTTTAGATTTTTACTATTGTTATACAATCTTAGGTTCGTACTGAAGATGATTACATACTTATATATTAAAATAAGTATAACCAGTTAATGGTCTTAAATTAATTTTATTTAGGGTGTAATAAATTTATATATATATATATATCAACCAGACCACAAATAATTCGATAATCGAAATATATTCGATATATAAAATCATAGATATTTTATCATCACATCGGCTCCCCCCCCCCTTTAAAATCCGTATCTATACCTAACAGTAAACCGGATACAATTCTTGAGTAAACATAATATTATTATCTAAGAATGTAATAAGTAAAACAATTATTACACGTTACGAAAAAATAATTGGATTATGGAAATAGATATATGGTATACATTTTTGGAGCTATGTACCTACTGTATTGATTGAGAGTAAATATAATAACATTTTATCTGCGTAAGTAATTAAATTGATTACTCCGAGAGAATTTATTTTAAGATACTAGTATATAACTGATTAAACGGGTGTATAGGCTATTTCACTATTGTGTATCCTGATGAAAAGATATGATTAATACAGTATTCATAGAAAAAGAGAGAGAAACAACACAAACGTAATAAACTGCATTGTACGTTTTTATAATTTCTTTTAGTAAAGTTTGGATTTTGGTTAATTTTTTTTCTTCTTTTTTTATATTTAATTCCATACTATAGATACTATGTTCTCCACAAAAATTATTCTGTTTATGGATAACTTAGTGTGTTTTTTTTTTTTTAGAAAGATTCTCCAAAAAGGAGGAAAATTATGTCGTTCGGACCTTTTGATATTCGTAAGGTATTTTGTTTTATGCTCCGTTTTTCTGCTCAGTTGTGTTGTTCAATTACATAATACATTGTATTCTGCATTATACATTCCTCAATTTAGTTTTTGTTTTTTCTATCAAAAATTACTAATGTACCTATCTTACAAATGAAAAAAAAAAAAAATATCCATATAACGAATAACGAAAAAATGTTTTGGCAAATAAGCCCAAGTGAGATAATTGTGGTCCTTCGACGAATATTATAACGTAAGGTAAAAAATGAAACATACTATGTCAGTGGATTATCATACCGAATTCGCTTAAAAATAACGTCTATACAATTTGCATATATATCTAAATAATATGTATTTATGAACGGATATAAATATACGTATATAATGTATACATAAATACAATACAATAAGTCGTATCTGTATTATATTATGCGCTCATGATAATAATATTAAACTTCAGTATACTTACCGGACATAAATCGTTTTCGCTTCGTTATGTTTAATAAATTCGTAGGTACACGAGACGAAAGTTTTTTTTTTTTATAGTAGCATACTCTAGTATTTGTGTGTGTGTGTGTGTGTGTATGTATGCATAAGAGATAACAAAGTGTGTGTTACGCGCCTTTTCCACGCTGCTCCTCCCCCCCTCACGCCACACTGTTTATTTTTTATTCCATGGATTTCGTACGACATTGTTTGTTCCAGCAAAAGTTTTTCGAGACCGGCGGGGATTTTTTTTTTTTATAGCCAGGCTTTCTTTTGATGTGTCCACCTCGGTACATTATTATTACACGTTCTTCAGATATACCTTTCTATTTATATAAATATATATATATATATATATATATATATATAATGTACATAGATCTATCTACATGCATCGACCGTTCGTGTGTAGTTTGATAACGCTTGGGATTTGAAAACGAAAAAAAAAAACTCGCAAAGCATTCGTCGATTTTCGCTTTTTTCACTCTCAGCATCTCAGCACTCGTGTAGGTACCTACTGATGTTTTCTTTGAACTTTTCCAGATGTAATCGATAGTATAGGTACTTATTGAAAAAGTATTCGAGTTAAAAATATATATTTTGTACACCACTAAATTATATTGGTAATATAACGTTTACTTTTTAAAAGTTTTTTTCACAAAACATAAATAGGTACTAAAGAAAAATTAAGTTCTATCGAATGTAATGATTCTGAATACCTATTAAATTAAAAAGTAAAACCATATGAATAAATCAGAAAAAAAAGTCAATTTGTATATTATAACACGCAAGATTGGACGTAAACGAGTTAGTAAGTTTATGTTAGATTAAATAGAAAAAACTAGTTTCCCTTAACTTAATAATTATTTCCGGACGAGTTAATTTTTAATTTTAAATGTTTTTTTTATTCTAAGAAATATATTTATTTTTTTCATTGAAGTTCATTTAGTCAAATATTTTTACTAGAGTTATGTTATAGAAGTTATTATTTTGACATATTATTCGTAGTGTTGAATTCTTATCAAAAATAAAATTCCATTTACCTAAATAAATAATCAAATGAGCGATTAGAATAAAAAAAATTGAATTATAATTTATTCACTTATAACTGATATATTCAACATTTTAATTAAATCTTATTAAACGAAATTTAGAAGTCCATTTATAAATAAAATATAGAATACAAAAATGTGTTTTATATAATGAAAAATATTTAATTAAATTAGATTTAATCTTAAAAACGCTTTCTTGAACAATTTAAAAATTACCACGATAGAACCCTTTAATTTCAAGTTGTTATATTTCTTTATGTTATATTTAAACATAAACGGTATTTTTAGTAATTTGAATACCTAGATTCGTATCGATTTGTATTATATCGATTTTTAATCACTTTAACTAGAAAAATATAAACGACATTATATGTAATCGTTTCGTTACTTGACTGAATATAATATAATATAAAATTTATTTTCTATGTCATGAATATTTGGAAATTAGATAATATTTAATAATATAATTACAACGAATAATTTATATTGTCGTTTATGAAAATTAACTACCTACTGGCTCAGGATATATAAGAAATAATATTAATTTTTTAATTTTCAATAGTAAATGTAAAGAAAAATATATTGTTGACATTTTAAAAGAAATCGTTCCTCTTTGTATTAGAAAAAAAACTCTCATTAAACCTAATATAAAAGACTAAATACTAACCACAAAATATTTAAAATACTCCTCAATTACTATTACTTCTTTGTATTTTTTTTTCGGAATATATAAGAGGTATTTAAATACTTTTTCTCATATATCTTACTAGTCTGAAATTCAAATAATAAAAAATAAAGACACGCCCATACGTATATAAATAAAAACGATAAATGTTCATTTGAATATGTGAAAAACAATTGAAATAATATAATTTTCCTCAAAAGATTTGTATTTTTTAATAAATATAAATAATAAATTTTAGATGTTTTAAATTTCATGACGATGCCTTAAAGTGTATAAATAAACACCACGTCTTTTAGAGTTAATATAAGTAACATTATTAGTAAGATATATTATACGGACCTTGTTTAAGTGCTTTTCGTCTTTATCTTGGTAAATTCAGTAAAAATTTCACGAGTATGAAAAAGATACTTTTTTGATGTCTATTATGAATTATTTATAAGCTAAAAAAAAAGATTCATAATGAAATTCATTTTCCCAAAACTTTTACGATTGCAATGTAGTTACTCCACTATACTCTTTACGAGGTCTTAAAATATTGTGTATATAATGATTCATTTTGTACAATGCAGAAATAAAAGTAGAATACAATTTGTTAAAATATTTAGGACGATAAAACGGAATACATTATATTTTCTACATTTGACATTTTATAGGGCAATAAAAGCTCTCCGAAGAGAATCTTTTTACATAAAAAATCAAAACCCATGTAGTTCTAAGTGTCTTTTTGGAATTTTCAATACTTTTTTAAAGTTTTCAAGAAACTTATAGAACTAGAATTGTCATGTAAAACGTAAAATATATTATTGTTACTCTGAAATTAAAACAATAATATGTGTATAATATCATGTTATATTGTAACTGAATTTTATTTTTTATGTCGATTTAAAATGGTTCCTCTAAAATGATATGCAAATCCTATATAGTTATTGGTTTATATAATTTTAATTTTCCAAACTCCCCCTGTCGCCCCACCAAAAATCCACCACAGAAATTATCCCTGTTTATGGAATAAGTACGGAAAATAAATCAATTTCTTCTTCCTAAAAAAATTTACTATTTAATAATAGAAAAATGTATACCAGTATAAAAATATAAAACGAAATGTTATAGTGATTTTTGTATTTGTATAATAATAATACATTATCTGTGAAAAATCACGAGTGGAGGCAAACAACAAATTAAACAACACACGCGGCCAAATAAAAAAACTTCTGTACACATGTGTTTATCGTTAAAATTTAGACCGTCTATGGGTTAGGGTATATTTTTTCAAAATTAACAGCCTTTGCCAACACGACCCGATCCTAAATTAATGGGTGGTTTATTACAAACATTGACTACGTAATATATTATTAAAATTTAATTTTTTTTCGGGTTTTTTTTTTTTTTTTTTATCAACACAATATAATATACGAACACGCCCATATTTCATTTGATTCGTATATATACTCGGTAAGACACAATCCAGACGATGCAAAAAAATAAATAAAATATATGTACTTAAAAATCATTTTATAAAATGTAAATTCATGATCTTTAAATATTTTAGATAAACTCATATCCTGCAAATTAACTAAAAAAATATTTTACGAATATTTTATAATGTTCTTATAAAAAGTTAATTATTTCCTGGGTAAATAAAAATATTATTACAATATTTTTTTACTTTTTGATATTTTCATTAAGATGAAATCGGGGTTTTCGACTGATTTTGAAATGAAACATTTTGTAGGAAAATTTTAATATTTTGAAAATCAGTTTGTTGTTAGTTTAATTTCATTTTTCGGTTTAGTTTATGGAATGCTACTTTATATGAAAATCATCGATTTAATAAGTTTATAATTGAATAAAGGGTATTATTAGGTAGTAATTATTAATTACTTATTTTTAGTGTACGACTTGCAATATGTTGCAGTGTTACACTTACATAATATGTAAATATTTTTTATATTTTTCATAATAATATACTTATGATGTTTTTTATTTGGACATTTTTATTTTTTCGTATTCATAATATGAAAATAATATGTATTCTTGTTTATAAGCTATCGGAAAAAATAAAGATGTACCTAATCTATTTTGTTCAGGTTAAATTAACGTTGTTGAGATAATGTATTTAAAAGATACAAATTAATATATATATATATATATATATATATATATATATATATATATATACAATCTAAAACATTTTGAAAAATGTTTTGGAGTTTTCATATGTACACTATAGTTTATTTGAAAGTATTTAAATAATTACTTTCCTCTGCATAGGTATATAAAATAATGTATTTAAATATATTTATAAACTATTTTTTACAACACAATATTTATAAATATTTTTCAATATTTTCGTGTTGTAATGGACCCCAAATTTGTAATCTAACATATATTTTTCTAACCGTTTATATTATATTTTTATTTTTAAAATAGTTTTATAATATACGTATTATAAAAGTTAGTGAAAACTTCAATATACGTTTCACAAAGCGTTAATACAACTCATAATACTATTGTCAACCAACCTCTTAGTTTTATATTATTTTTAAATGTTTATGTAAACTACTATAAAAATATTAATAAATATTGTAAAAACTCGATTATTTTTTATAGTATTCTAAAAAAATTCCAGTGAACTCTAAGTTAAGAATCCCTGGTGTATATTTATATCACAAAATATGTACACGTGTGATGTTAAATATTGAACGCATGTGTACGAATAGATTCTTTTACGCGGGTCGGAACGATATATAGTTTAAATGCGACAATACTGTGAAATAAATAATTAACAACTGGTCCAAAAATGGTCGAAAACAAGCTGGTTTTTGTCCGAAAAACTTACGTCCTGTCAGACGACGAGCCCTCAACAAAAAAGCACTGAATTTAATTATCTAAGCATAACTGTTTATAAGTTATATTATTTATTTTGTACAGAGTATAATGATGCAGACGTGTAAATACAAACATAATATTTTACATTTTGTTGACATGAATAAAAATAGTTTCTAGACACTACAACGTATTCGATAAAAAAACAATATAATCCAAATCTAGTGGGCCCTTCTATTAATCTCAGTTTCAAATTGCACCCAATGAACTTCAAATACATGACTATAAATTATGTCGTTATTATATTTGAAAAATGGTTTATAATATGCTATTCTATTGAGATGTTATAGGAATTTAATTGTTTTGACTACAACTATATATATATATATACATACATAAATAAAATATAGTTACAATAATTTTTATTTTTAGTAATGACGTGTTATTTTACCAGATGACGAGGTTTTAACGTTTTACTCAATATTCAAACGAAAAAAAATGTGTGCGTAAGTTGAAACTAAGAAAAAAAACATAATAATAATAATATCTTATATCTTGATAAATGGCGACTGGTGACATTAAGTATTGTAGTCAAAACACCAAATAAATACATGTTATGTGAAGTTATCGATGTATCCGATAATCTAGTTAAATATATAATGCAAGATTTCAGTACTATCACGATTTACGATACGAGGCTATATATAAATTATATAAGTATTTGAACTTGAAGGTTTTGGTACTTATATTAATTAAAAGGACTTTTTACTGTATGAATGAACATAAAATATAAACAAAAATTTAAGAAATGAAATTTTTTTTTAAAAGTTTATAGCATATGTATGATTTTAAAAAGTGTTTTAACTATTTACTAATCCAGAAATTTATTTAAATTCAACAAAAATGTAAAATCTTATAGTTTAATTTATACTGAACCAGCCCCCTCACGTACTGCAAACGCATGCATATATTATATATAGAATATTATTGACAGAATTAATGAAGTATATTGTATTATAATCTAAATTCATATTGACGGAATGACATTAATAATTATCCAGCGAACGTGTATAAATGCCATTGTCAAATGAAAGCAGTCGGCCCGTATAGTTAATAATAACGAATACGAGTTCAACAGAATTGACGAATACAAAGTTAGTAGGTACAATAATAATACATTAATTAATTATATGTTAATCAACAGAATAAAATTAATTGAAGTGACTAGTGAAATTTTTCTTTCTAGATAATTTTGGATCACAGTTTTTAGACACACAATTTTCGATATTTCAAATTTTCGAGTTACATACATGATTACTTACTACATTACTTTATTAATAATAATAGTGGTGAGGAAGAGAAAGAAAAGCTATTATTAAACTGAATAGACATTTATTTTTTATTTTTATATTAACGAAATAATTTTTACTTTTCCTGGAGGGTGCTCATGATCAATGATAGTCACGACACTAGGCGGAGTGAGAGGAGTAGCGTAAGCATATATTTTAAGAGAATGTTGAGAAACTTTGACTGATCTAACTAAAAACGCAAAAATACTTTTGATTTTTAATTTTTCAAAATCCAGAACCGCAGAAACATTAAACATTTTAAATTTATTGAATAACATACTATTAAAAGGAGAATATTATTATATAGAACTTATATACTTTGAGTTTTGACAGTAGTTTCCTACAGTTGCGTGTCCAGATAGTTATTCTGTAATGAGAGCCATGGGATGATTCACCACGAACCAACCAATCCCCTTAATAGCTTTTTATGTTTAATTAGAAAACACATATTTTTAATTTATAAATGAATACAAGTCCTGTACGCATAATTTTTATATTAATTTTGTCATAGTTAAAATAATATACAGATTATTAGGTCAAATTAAATTTCTCGAGCGTACTGTAATTTGTGTTTATTATAACACATGAGTACGCATGAATAATAGTAGTTAGCGAAATAAGCCAAGAAAAACAATTTACGGATAGGTACCTTTTCATTCGAAAATCATGATGATAATAATAATATATGAATTTACCACGTCTATGCACGTCTATGTAAAATCTTAGTTATAAATGCATTTATGTATTATATAAATAGACAAATATGCATTACAAAATATATATAGTCATTTATTAAAAAAAAGTAATTTAACAAAAATAAATAAATAAAATATATTTATGTTTATGTTATGTAATGTACAAAAATATAACAAGGGTTGGAATGAAAGTTTATATGGTGTCAATTCTGGTTTTGATATACCAAAAATAGTTTTCAAGATTTTGGCTTTGGTTTGAGTTATTCAAAAAACTAATAATAATAAAAAAATAAAAAATAAAGATTTACTTCATTAAAAGGTTTTATAATATGTTCTAAACTTTACCTAAATATAATACTAAATGGTAAATTAAAATTTTATAGGCTTGATAAATTGAAGTGTTCCTTCTTTAAACAATTGCAATTTTAGTTCCAGATATTACTTATACAATATAGTGTTATATACGGTTTCGAAACCAGGTTTTTCTTAATGTGATTCCAACCAGTTATGACGTATGCTGCATTTTTCGATTTGGCCAGACATTTCGGATTAACCCTTAACCCCCACAAATGTAATGTTATGGTCTTTTCCGGGAATAGCTCCTTTTATTTTCTGAAAAAATTTTGACTGTTTGTGTCAAAGACCTTTAAATATTGAACCATATATAAATACACCAGTTTGGGTTTCTTAAATTTGATTACTAAAGCTTTATTTACCTCTACGAATCGCCTATGCACCCTTTCCTTTTCCTTAATTCGTTCTATTATGAAATATGATGTGGTAATTTAGCATCCCCTATTTTTTCCAAGGATCCATTAAAATTAGAACGTGTCCGCATAGATTTCGGTCCTACGTAGCATACGAGTATATTTTCTCATTCGCAACACACTAAACAAAAAAAATACCTTTTTTCTGACCACCTTGACGCATATCTCGCCTGCAGCTTATTAAATGACAAAATGTTTCATGTATACATAATATAGTATGTTGTAAATTAAATTCTATGCATATCTATATATTTTCTCACAATCGATGATTATGTAGTTGTGTTATTCTAATAAATGCCAAATAATGTGTCCTTAATGTTAGAAATGAATAAAAATATACACTTTTCCATTACGAATTGGAAATATAAAGAATTAAATTTTGTTATGTTTTAATATAATATAGACTTCGTGTGCCAAATGTTAATAAATACGTGATAAGGCCATCTTGAAAAAAAAAAAGAATACACGTATAACTATACTACTACGTACAACCAACCCCTAAATGTCATATAGTTCAAGTCACACACATCTCGATGGCACGACACGAGGTTGACTCTCGCGTGGCGTTTGACGAGCGGAAAGTTTCGTTTTATCGGTCCCGATGATATTCGCGAAACGAGACAAGTCTTAATAATATTATTACATGTACTGATGTACACGATTTGACAAAGTGTCATTATGGCTCATATATACGACGCATAAAAAGCTTAAACGATTTACTATTGAAGACCATTTTTAACCGACTGTAAAGTGAAATATACGACCGTCATAAATTTCATATACGTACACATACCGGTATAGGATACGCATAGTGGTCAATGGTCATTCGAGAACGGCGAACTTTCAACAAAAATCAAACGAACTCACAGACAGATCTGTATATTTATTTGAAAAATAATATCCAGTGTTTACATATTTTATGGTGTGGAAAGGGGTGGATCTGACAGAGGTAAAACGATTGAAATGTCATGTAATCATCGAATTGAATTTTCATCGAAAACATTAGTTTTTAAATAATATAGTAGTGTAGAAACCGATTACTAAAATTAAATGATTATTTTTAGGAACGAATAAAGAGTAGGATTTCATGAAAAATGTAATTTTTAAGCAGGTTTTATTTAAAAATATATAAATATCAATATTACGTGCTGTATATATACTTGTAGTTTATACAATATATTCAAAAGAAAAATATCGGGTACAATACGATTGCGTGCATACATTTTTGGATTACGCGTGTTTTTTTAGAATATGATTGTATGCGAAAATTCCAAGCATTATTATTATTGTTATTATTATTATTATTATTTTTTTTTTTTGTAGTTTTGAGATTCTTTGGTCGACAAACAACAAAAAACCAATTAATTTTTCAGAGTTTGCCCCTACAAATTGGGTACTCGGAGAGATTTCTTTAGCCCTCTCTAAATATATTAGATATATACATATTTATTATACATATTTTTCATAAAGTATATAGGTAGTACAAAAATATGGGAATTTAAGACTCTGAAATGAAGGTACAATATAGAATATCATTTCTACTTTATTTTATTAGAATATACGTTAAATTTCGTGAAATTGGTTGAGAATTATGGAATACACTTTGTTTTATCTTATTGTGACGTGTAGTAGTAGGTATATAGGTATCTATTTTTATTATTTTGAACTTAATAATATATGATATTATTGAAAGTATAAATTTATAATTAAATATAAATATTTATATAGCTTATAAATATTCTGTGACAATAACGTAGGTAACGTTTTTTATGGGAAATCGAACATAATATATTTCCCATTAAATATATGTTCTATTATCCTGCCGAAACGCGGAAAATCGTATTTTACCGTGAATAACAAGTAATAAAACCAAATAAATAACAGTAAAAAACAATAATTAAATTTATCAAAGTAAATAGTTTGACTAACCCTGTATTAAATGTCCAAGACGTATGA
Organism: Pemphigus obesinymphae; assembly: GCA_025469235.1. Taxonomy (NCBI): domain Eukaryota; kingdom Metazoa; phylum Arthropoda; class Insecta; order Hemiptera; family Aphididae; genus Pemphigus; species Pemphigus obesinymphae. Next base: position 25,871 of record JAIPRL010004163.1, read on the forward strand.
CCCAAAATTACTCCTTTTAGAACTTAATAAACCCAAAATATACAATTTCTATAAATATTCTAAAATTGTAAAAATAAATTTGAAAATATTATACCATTGGATACAGTACTAAATTACATATTTTTTGAGAATTTCAAAATTCAAGAATCATTATTTTTCGTTTTAATTATTAACCACTATTACATCTTTTTTCAGTAGTTTTTCTTTACGTGTTTATTGAAAAATAGCCTTTTCAAAGTACTACCCTAATTAAATTTGTTATAGGAAGATGGGCACACGTGTAATAAAATCTTCTAAGAAAAAAGTTGTTTCCAGAAAAAAAATTAACACCGCTGTAAAACCTCTAGTTCCCTTCCTCCCCTTAGAATCTAAAAATGTATATACGTGTGGGTATTTTTTTTTTATTATTCAGAGGGTTGAGTTTTATTTTTCATTAAACTGACCATTGGATTCACACACCCTTAAGCTGAACTATTACACGTACAATTAAATAATCAGAAATTAACTCCATTTTAACGGATAACGACTAACGAGCAACATGTAATTAAAGTTTGATGGGTTTTTTATTATTCGTTTTTACATCTTTTAATCCATTATGATTTAACTATTATACAAACGAATAAATATTCAATGTAACAGTAAAAAAAAAAAAAAACTAAGACGTGAAAACATCGTTAATATTTAATAAACTCTGAGTAATTAAAATTAAATTTATACATTTTAAGATCGACGTGAATGGTAAGCATAATGGAGTTGAAATTCGCCTATAGAGTGATGTGTTTATTAATGAATTATAAATTCGTAATAAAAAAAACCATATTATATATCTACTCCTTTTTCATTATGTCGGGAAGCATTTTGAATTATCCGATATGATAACCACCTCTAGTCCCCCTTGAATTTGGAGTGATTATGATTATGTTAATTTTGTTTTTTGTTATTAACCTTTTCTGGTTAGGAGATGTTTTAATAATTTAAAGTTTACATTTAAGTTTACAAATAAATAAAAAAAATACATTTAAACGCATGACAAATATTGTTGAGATAACCTTATAGTTACAGGTATCTGTACTTAACGAGGATTCGGTTTAAATAAATCAAAGGTATATGGTTAACGTCAAGGACGGTTTAACGTCCCGAAAACAAGAACAAAGATATTGTTGGTATACACTGTGGTGTACATAATATAATTAATTTTCAAACAGTTTTAAACTTCAAACTAACGCTGTACGAGTTTTATTTAAACACTCGAATATTATACGCTCGTTAAACAATCGTCCACATATATATATATATGTGTGTGTGTATACACACGGCATTGAGTAAACTAAATAAAATATTTCATTGTACTCCGAACTTTGATAATTAGTTTAAGTTGGTTTCTAGAAATCTGTAAGTTACATTTTACAATTCGATAAAAAAAAAAACAAAACAAAACAAAATACATCTATTCACAAAGATTTTGAATACAAACCGAAATTTTAAGTACCCATACGCAGAATTACATAATATACTACATCGTTTTTATTGTACTACCGATGAAAACGAGCTTTGTCGAAAATATTCCTTTGGATTGTATAACAATAATAATATATTTTCTCACTCTTTCTCTTTGTTTTAGTTTCACTCTTTCGGCGTATTTACATTCGACGTAAAAATGAGCAAAACGACCAAGTTTTCGTGAACTTAATTAAGAATCAATACTTTCGGTACCTACCGGCAATTAGTTATAATACATTAAGTACCGGGACCGGTTCCAGACTCTAAAAGTTTAATTCATTCGATCCCTAGTCGACCCTTTAATATTATATGATTTAATACTTGGTTAATGTTCATCGGAAGTTTATATTCTATTTAAGAACCAAAACTGAGTTTTTTTTTTTTTTTTTTTTAAAGACCTTTAAGTTTTTAATCATGAACTTCAAGGCTCTAAGACCTGCTTACAATGTCCATCTATTTACCCTAAATGTTTTAGAGGTCGGAACATTACAGTAAAAACTCTCTTGTTGAAGGATACATGTCATACATGTCACCAGTCATAAAAATATCCTAATATTTGTATTACACTTTTGTTTTCACGCCTCCAATATCAGAAATTGAAATGTGGGTATCGATAACCGAAACAGTTTCTGTGATTATATCATTATTAAAATGAATAATCACTAAGAACCGGAATTGGTACTGAGACTTAAAAATAGTATTTCCATAAAAACAGAACCAGAAAAATATCTAAAAATAAATAAAAATAATAATCCAACATAATAGTATATTTTTGCTCTAAACTATATTAGGTACTCGTAAAAACGGTATTAATGGCTGGTTGAGTTAAAATAGTTTCATAAATTGTTGGCACTATAATGTATCGGTTCTGTATAATACAAATTATAGAACAAATTCTATTTCATGGAACTGTTGTGAATAATGAGATTATAACCACTTATCCGGTATAGGTTGTTTACAAAATGTATTCTTATAAAATAAGCGATATATTTTAGATTAGAATGTTATCGTAATTTTATTTGTGTTATTTAAAACAATAATTAACATTCTTAACAACTTCATTAATTGTGTTAAAATTTAATTGTTTTTTGTGATTGTACAAAATTTAAAACATACCTTCTATGAAATTTCACAGCATTGAGCAAACGTGAAAATGAAATATCAAATTGTTCGTTTTCCGCGATTACAAAATTATAATTAAATGAATAGGACACTGTTAACTGAAACTGGATTTACTACTTATCGATTCGATAACCTATTATTTGATCAATCTATCTATTTTATACGGTTTTTAATTCTACGGAACTGATATCAAGTTAATGGTTCCGTACATTTGCATGCAACCTAAGCGTAAGTCTATACAGAGTCTGATAAGATACCATTAATTTATGCGAATAAATATGTACACTTATACCAAAATATATTTTCACAAATTAATCGAATTGATGCTAATTTTTGAAAATTGAGATATTTTGAAAAATCAATTGGTATCTTATAAAACGAATAACGAATAAAAACGAATTGAATATGACAAAAAAAAAAAAAAAAAAAATAGAAACAAATACGATATAACGTAGATACACGTCGTACATATTTTATTATATATTATTTGATTTATCCACGAGGGAGTGAAAAAAAAAATACAGAAGGAAAATAAAAATGAATACAAAACTTCCTTTATATATTTTATTTTTATAATCGCCCCGGATATCACTACCCCTAACATTCCCGCGCTGCAGTTTTCTCGAATATTTGGGTGTTTTGATACATTCGTTCTTATCCGGTCGTTGGCAAAACCTTTTAGGCGAAGGGAAGGGGGGGGAGGAGCTCTTTGTGTAAAACCTATATTTTATCGTTCGTATAAGATGTATACGGTTTATTTATATACGTTTATATATATATTTTACGCATCACACACTCACCCTCGTAATCGTAGCCCAAAAAGGAATATCGTTGTAAGTCCCACGACGATTTATAATAATAATACATCCCCTATGTGAACTCAGCAGTCAACAATCCAACTCGACCGGAAAATTCGTTGGACAACTTTGAAAAATCTGCCGAAGAAAAACTTGGCCAGTACATGCAAAACTGAATTCTCATATTGACAATTTGATAGTTGATTTTTTTTTTTTTTGTAGTGGGTACCCAATTCGTTAGTAAACTTTCAAAATGTATTCGAAATTCATTCATTTTATATAGCTGCGCTAAAATGTGGTTTTATTCCCGAGATCCTAAGTCCTACATTTTTCAGACATCTTTCAAAAATTGTTGGAATTTATTTTGTACGGTACGTCAAAATTAAATTTTATCTCAGTCAAGTTTGTACGCAAAAGTTTGTGCGATCTCGTTTATACGTTTGATATTATATGCTGATGAAAAAAGAATCCAAGAATTTTTGAAAGTTGTCTAACAATGTTCAACAAATATGAAATTTTTTTTTAATTAAAACGGTTTATTTTTAATAACCAAAATGAACATGTATTCCTAATAAATTTACATTCTTAAAATGTTGACGTATTTATTATGAATAATATATGTTGTATCGGTTCGTCCGTTTAAGATAAATTATTTTTCACGGTTGGAGACAATTTTCCAATTTCCATTTTGGCCAATGATTCATTTTTCATTGATGTTTCCCAAAAATTCCTAATGAATATGATTTCAAAATAAAATAAATCATATTAGTTATTCATTTTTCGGTTCTAGTTCATGATAATTTGAAATTTGATTTTGGTTTCGGTTTCAGTACTATAGTTCATGCAGACATTTACTATAATATAGCCTTTTATTTTTAATAATATATTTTCACTAATCTTATCATTGAATACATGTTTTTACTGTGTTGGGTTTTATATAAAATATACTTGTATATAAAAAAATATATTTATGGATTTAGATGGATTATAAATAGTGATCTGTGAATACCCATTAATATACTTAGAAATTAATATTTAAAAAAAATTAATAATTTGATTAATTTTTAAATGACACATAATCTGACTATATTTAATAATATTTCAATGCAGATGTTACTGAATCTCCATCAATTAATAATTTTTTTACAATAGTTTACAAAAACATCATTACTGCGTTTTTTTACTGTGATTAATTTCATAGAGTTGATAATAGTTAAAATAACCAAAAATAATGATAGAATATTTTATATTTTAAACATTTTAAACGTATTTTAATTCCGATCCGGACTCCATCAAATAAATACAAAAAATATATGTTCTAGTTAATGTTACGATTCTCAAATAATTTCCAAAAACCGATTTAAACACCCGGTTTTAAGTCCCTGTCATTTATTTAAAAATAGAGAATGGTTAATTAGAATAAATTATGCAAAAATGTGTATCTAAACTCTAATTTACTTCTCAGATATTTTGGAATTTCCTTGTAAATACAATTTGCATCCATAGAAATATATTTCTGTATTAGTTTGATGGTATATATTTGTGGTCTACTTGAAAATTGACGGAAAAATATTAGATCTGGGTTGAAAAAACGGATAGGTACCTAAACCTAATTGTTCAAATTTCTAAAAATTATAAAATTTCCTTTTTTAAAGAATGCTTTGTTCTACCGCTCATTTAATGGTCGGAAAAGGTGATGTTGAGTGAATTACAGAAAACAGTTTACATACCTAACTAGTTGTAATAAAAACACGGGTTTTTGATGAAAACACCCATAACTATAGAACTAGATAGCCTTTTCATTTCATAAAAGGTTTGTTAATGAGTAATAATTAAGCGCATTTAATGAATATTATGCTGTAAAATTTCTCCTAAGATCATATTTTCATTTAGATTTAAATGATTTTATTTACGATAGTAGTATAGAATGTAAAATGTTTATTTAATACAATAAAAAACTGATAACAAACTGAATTAAACCAGGTTGAGATTGGTATTCATTTTAATGGTTACGGTTTTTTTTTTATCGAATAGTATTTTTAGTTTTATTGGTTTTGAACACCGGTATTGAAAACATAAAATTATAGTTTTGGATTTCGATTCTGATTACAACTTGTAATACATATTTGAAATAAAAAAAATTGTTATTTCAACAATCTGTTACATTTCTAGACTAATTGTCATATTATACTGTTTAGTAATATATTATTATACAGCTATGTCCATTAATTCTGACAAACTAAACTTAAAGTCATAATTTTAAAATTCTTATGTGTTCATTAAAATAAAAAGTAACGGTTTAATCCCTAAAATAACCGTATATTTGTTATTTTGTTATTTAACCTACAGTTATAAAATACTCCACACTCATAATTATAACCGTATAAAAGGTTAAAACTAATATATGTTTATCGTATAAAACAACTGAAAAATCTAAAAAATAAATTCTTCGGTGTAGCATATTGAACAAATTTGATATTAAAAAATTCATTTTCTATACTCTAATGTATATGCTTGTAAAATCGATTGATTCTTGGCTCCACTCATAATCTAAAATTTTGAATACAATTTTAAATAGATTCTAAAAAGTTTATAAAAAAAGAAAATGTCAGTTTCCCAAATGGGTTTTGTACATTATTATTGTTTAAAGTATTATAAAATTTAAATAGACATACTTAAAGCGTATTTGAAATTGAAAATTATTTCAAAAACATTTTAAATAAATAGTTTCATCTGTATTTCAATAATTAAGAAGGGGAAATATTTTTTACAAGAGTGTAGTGTTTGTATTGTTTCACTTTTAATTTTGTTGATTTTCGAAAACCGCTCAAAATTACAAGAAGAATAATTATATATTTTTGAATGTTGGATTTGTACTATGAATTTCCCAATATTTCCCCATTACCGTATTTATCTCATCTGCCCGTATTTCAATGTAGATGTATCATCGAAAGGACAACTGTAATTCGACTTTTTGTCCTATCGTATATAATGGCCATTATAAAGGGATTTTCATTTCTTCGAACCATTGTGTCTCTTGTCCGACAGTTTACAGCCAAAATCTCAACTATTCTTTGTTCGCTAATCACTGTATACTATATACGAACAGATTAATGTAGGTATTCAAAATGAACATTTAAAAATAGAAAAAGAAAATGATAGAAATGTTTGAACAATTTTCATTTTATAATAAAAATCGTAGATTTCGACCGATATATAGATAGTAAGTTGACGACTGGAAACCTTTGGAGCATCTTAATTACAAAATGTTTAAATTATTTAGTTAGTACTGGCATATAAACTATAATATTTCATTCAAATATCAACATGTGCTTTTTATTCATCAAATTTCTAAATTAAAACTACATTTTGTATCGAAATTCGTTCGAACCTAACTGCAAGGAGTGAAACAATTAATATGTAAATTCAGCCTTGATATTTAATTTATAATCTTAATTATTAGTATAATAAATTCTTGATTTCTTAAAGTATTGTATACTATCAACATCAATTGAACTTGGTTATTTGTAAAACGTAAAGAAAAATATATATATTATCAATGAAAAAAAGATTTGCACTGAAAAAGTATTTATTGTATTTTTTATCGTAGTTCAGTTTATTAAATATTATATAGGTTAGAAAATTCGAAATTAAATAACAAATAAAAATGTTTTTGAATAATTTGATATAAACGTATATCAAAGATAATTTAGGTCAGCGATCCTGTCACTTAATATGTTATTTATATCACAGTAATCTTGTGTAAAACACTATACAATTATTTGTTTACATTTTTCTTGTTTTTGACTTTTTATTAATGAGGTAAAAATGAGATGAAATCAGAAGTGTGTATGTTCATTGACTTTTTATATTTTTTTTTAGTTATAAGTATATATTTTTGACACATACAATTTTTTGAAACTAATTAAAAAATATTGGCTCTCAATCTAAAAAAAAGTTCTACCAACCCCAACATTATATACCCACAAAATACCCTATATCTATATTAAAATATTTATTTTAACGTTCTATTGGAATTAAATTAAGTTATAAACATTGAATAAACGTAAAATTCTATATAAAAATAAATAAATCTAAAGACATTAAGTATATATTTTTAGAACTTTTAATAAATATATAATTTAAATTTTAAGAAAAATAATTATTAGGCACAGGTTTCATCACGAAAGTCACCTATTGTGATAGTTTCGAAAATAACAAAAAAAAAAAAACCCCACAAAAAAACTCGAACACGCAAATGCCGCAGTCACCGCAATTTATACTTAGACTGTGAAGTATGTACATTTTTGGATGACTAGCCGGTCACGTCATGCCGACACGAGGCGAAGAGTGTTAGCTGTCAATGGGTAACGCGTTTTTTTTTTTCTACTGAAATGCGATTGCGATGTGAGCAATGCGAGGGTTATAAGGTACAGTTCACTGGCAATATCACGTCAACTGGAACACTGCCCTGCTTTTTGACCGCATTGATATCGATTTGAACGCATTTTTTATAATGTGCAAAGCATCCCATGTACCATGGTCATAAATCACCGAATATACCAAGAACCCATATAACCCGCACAATCAGTATTTTAATACATGTATAAAAAACCTGTAACCCATTTCAATAAATTGAAACAAAACTATAACCGATATTAACCATAACCCAATAACCACAGTGATATACTACACCAGTATTTAATAGTATCTATATGGTTTAAATAAATATCGTGTAATGTACTGGCGGTGCTGATTTTGCGCAAATTTGCAAATCTTGAACAATTTGCCGACTAAATTCTGATATACTCTTTACGTGTAAATAAGCAAAAAAAAAAAAAGTACATTTTCTAAATTTTGTGGGACCTTTTTAAACGCGTGGACTGGATCATGGACACACTTGCCCTCTCCCCCCCCCACCCCTTGCGCCGGTACAGTGTTCATATAATATAATTTTATGTTCGAATTTAGGTTAAATTGTGTTTTTAATTTGTACTGAAATATTATATTTAGAATTATTTGACATTCTTCCTATTAACTTAGTGTATATTCATAAAAAATATTCATTGTTCATTACCTATACATAATTATAATTACATTTCACTGTCAGTAAAACTATCAGCTTATAGTAGATCAAGTATTTTCTGGAATTAAATTTTGTTACATCTTAGACAAAATGAGAACTGTGTAACCAGATATCCAGCTGAATGATATCAGAATGATAATTTGTAAATTGTAATATTTAGTAATAATATATGAAATAACACTATTAAGTTAAAAACATACAATAAAATGTGTGCATTAATAAAGTGCATTCGTATGTGTTTATGAATTGATAAACTTTTGTTATACATTAGTTATCCTAAGAGGATTTCATATTCATATATGCCATCTTCGTTTAACTATAATTGATAATGTACGAAATGTACGTTCAGCATTTTCATCACAACTTTGTCATTTTTAATACTAGAGTAAATTGAATTATTTATTAATATAAATTAAAAATAATTTTTACTAAAGCTACTTATTACCAAATTTATAGAGAAAATCATTATCTATGTCAAAGTGTCATATTTTTTTTAATATTAAAAATAAATATATTTACTTTAATTAATGGAATTTAAAACAAGTTATATCTGTTTGCAAAAAAAAAAAAAATTGAAAATATATGACGGCATAGATAATTTTATTTGAGGTTAATTTACTGTAATATTAAAAATTATAAAGTTGTGAGAAAATTCTGAACAATCATTTGGTTGGAAGGAGTCGCAGATACAGATATCACGTCCTCTTAATCATTATTAATACAGCTCTGTAATAGTAACTTTTTTTTAGTAATGTTCACCTACCAGTATCCAAAAACTCTCGTCTATATTTATTAATAATAATAAAACTATGAATAATAATGGCGCAATGTCCTCAGGTATGTATTATATCAGGCTTAATGTACATTAAAGTGGAATGATAAAGAAAAGGGTTTTGAACAATTATTGGCTCACATCCGCCAAAAGCTTAAAATCAATATAATTTTTTTCTAATTGATTTTTTTTCTGAGCTTATCTTATTAGAAGCACCTTTTGTGTTAAAAACGAGTTTTGTGAGTCCATCAATAAAGGAAATATTATTAATAGGAAAAATATTGGCGATTGAATCTTTGAAAGCACTCACTCTACTGAACAATTTTTGGGAATACCAATACTGGTATAGAACTTTTTTATTCGAAATCAGCGAAATGTCAAAATAAAAATTGGACAATATAGATACTTATATACTATATAGATACATAATTTAATAATTCGTCCTTTATCCTTCAATATGGCACGATATATATATGGGTTTGCGATATTTTAATAATAAAAAAAAAAATACTTTTACAATGATTTTAAATCGTTTCAATACATTTTTTTCTTATTATTATTTTAAAATTTCTATTTACGTTATATGAAATTTTTATATACGATTCGACACTCTTAAACGCCTTTTTATAAATCTGTTTTAACGTCTGGTAAACGACAGCATTTCTATCAAATTGCACTTCAGGCGAACTTCTGTTGACATTTTTCTACGCCTGTGCAATAAACGTTTTCTTTCTTCGAGTTTTCAAATGTATTTAATTTTTTATATAGAACGTTTGAATTTTTAATAAAAAAATATAAAACATAAAAAATTCACATTTTTATGCTGATAAACATCTAAAAATATATTTTTTTACCTTTATTTGAACAATTTGTCGCCGAAAAGATGTTTTTCAACATTGTAGTGCGAATAATATGTAATTTATTAAAATACACCAATGTACTCATATAATAATAATATTAGCAAGCCACTTAATTATGTAAAACGTTTAATTGTCAAAATTCAGCGTTCTCCTTACGAAACAACTCTAAACAATTTCAAATTAATTAAATTATTTTGACACGTGGCATCTTAAAATGTACGAAAGTTAAAATAAATAGAATAAATTGTACTCGACAAGAGTACGTTTTATACAGTTGACAAGGGCTTACGACATTTTTGGATGAAATGTTCCCCAGAAATAGGTGCGAGTTTATTTAATTGAAATAATTAATACGACACTTAGTATAATACAAAAATAAGTAAATAAATAAATGACCCAAACGAGAAAATAAAAAACACAATAATTATTGCCAATATTATATTGTAGTAATTAATTATTACATTTATACCTTGTATGTAGGTATAGTGTATAGGTTTTACCAAGAGCGTAATATCTATAAATTTTTTATTGTTTCGTTTGTGAGGTAATCAAATGAAAAAAATAACAACTATCGGGTGTATTAGAGTCAGTGTTTCACAGTTATTTTTTATCAGTGCGTTTTTAGAGTGTAACTAAAAAAAAAAAAAAAAAAAAAAAGAAGCGAATTGATAAGAGTGGAAAACGTTAATAGTTATAATGCGGCGTAGGTGTGTAGATACTTTCAGACTAAAAAAACGATATAAATTTGTACATGGATAGACAATTAAATTATTTCTGTCTTGTGACGAGAAAAAACGTAATTATAGGCGGATAATAATTTGTGATAGATAGTGTGTTGTACTGTTCCCGTATTCTATTATCATCGTCGTCGTTATCAAAATACAATTTCGCAATCTACTGCGAAATAGTACGATAATGGTGCGGACTTTTAATGTTAACTAGTCGCCATAGTCATTAAATGATTGAACAGTGTGAACTTTTAACCGTTATTCGGTGAATTTTCCCGTAAATACGACGTCAATGTATTATTGTAGTGAACGAATGGTGGAAATGCACAAACGAAAAACGGTTTCTGCCGTGAAAATCGACATGTGTGGAATTACGGGGGTCGGACGCACAATATGGGATCGGCGCCGGAGCGCCAAAATTCGTAAATATACGTTTTCGGGCGCCGTGTCCAAAAACCGCTCCTAACCCCGCCGTGCCGACGTGGGTCATTCGACATTGCTCGTGTATTTTTTTATTGTGGTGAGACGTATACGTTTTTCCGGCGATAAAACACATACTATTACACGAAAACGTAACGAAAAGAATAAAAATGAAAAACGACCAGCGTGTGTGTATAAGTATATTTCTTTATTGTATTTCGTGTGGACGCGTTTTCGGATTAATGGAAACGGAGGACGGACGTTTTGCGGGGCGGATAAATCAACGGGATTGTCGACAATACGTCGTATATCCCGAGATACGTACGCGTTTACTGGGATCGTAAATACCGACTTTTCGGACGACCATATCATTATCTGGCAAGAGAGTAGGTTTTCGGGACCGAGTAAAAATAATACGCGAAAAGTTTCACCACGACCGTGTATCGATCATCCGGTTCGAGACCGGAAAATATTGAAAACCATCTATAAATTCTTCCTTCCCGACAAAAAAAAAAATCACCAAATCAATACCTAAGTACCTACTCGTTTCGTCGCGAAACGACATAAAAACACTGTTACACACGCCTAAATATTTATACATTTATTATAATATTATGATAGATATGACGGACAGATAAAAACGAAATACCGTTTACTCGAATTTTCAAAGGATTTTTTAGTTCTTATTACTGTAAGGGATTGTCAAACCGCGGTGGTATCACATTCGTGGTGTTCCTCTAGAATTCGTGGCTTTTTTTATAATCTAGATAAAAGTCAGACAATTATCTTTTATATTTATCTAACTGACCCGGTCATTGCCTTTTTAAATTATGCATAGCATCGACGGTGGTACTATTTTAAAATTCCTGAAATTTTAAAAGTTTAATGCCAGTATTTATGTTTTTAATTTTCGTGTGATCTCAAGATCTGATAAAAAAAAAAAAAAAGAAAAGAATACATGATGTTTTTGTGACCTTTAGAATGATTAATCGCTGGGATTAGAACTGAATCGAAGAAAACAACGTTATTTAGCTGTTTTTTCGAAGACTTTCTCCGAGCACTTTCGTTCAAGAGTTGGAATGTAAATATTTTACAATATTAAAATGTATTAAATCAAAAAGAATAGGAAAAACATCGAAAATGTCGTATTTTTTTTTTTTTTGCTCATTATACTTATTATGAAAATGATTATTAACGTACGACCAATCTATGTGTCGTTTACGACGGTCCATGAGAAAAAAATATATGTAATATTTGTATGACACAACGTTTCACAGTACATTTTTAGAGGTTATAGGTTAGATTAACACAAAACTCCATTTTTCCATTCGGTTTTGTGAATATTTATAATACGATTTTTCTTGTTTTAAAACGGGATTTCATGTTTTTTTCCCTTCGCCAGGATTGCATAATATACATAATACCGTCGTCATTGTCAGTGTACGCTGCAGTAGTCTTGTGTGCAACTCGTCTGCCAAATATTTAAATTGCTTTTACCGCTTCGTACAGCGCGTATCTTTGCGGATCGGATACATCGCACGTAATACACAACGCCCGCGTATAAATAATAAACGAATTAAAAATGTAAATAAATTGCACACGTGCGAGGTCGTTTATGTAATTTATTATTAAAATTAAATTAATATTCGTGCAGACAATCGCGTACACGAACGAGAAATTGTATTTTTTTTATTTTTTTATTTTTTTATTTTTTTTATTACCTATGAGTATAAATTGAAATTTTTCGGAAAAAAAAAAAAGAAAATTGAAATTCAGCCAAAGGGTGGCATCGACTAGTTAACACTTTAACCATTTAAAAAATATATATTTACTCAACTAGTTTGTTATCTTTGCTATTATAAATTACTTGTTTGAAAAACATGTCTGAATTTCCATTGTATTATAAGCGAGTAGGTACTTAGTTAACATTTTGCATAATATTTTTATAGTAATCAAGTGAACGATAATTATTTGGGAGCCAACAATATTCAAAATTTCGTTTTACGAGCTCATTACAGACATACAAATAATTATTAATGATTAAATAAAAATAAAATAACTGTATACTTCGATTGCGTTAATAATAATTCTCAATTAATTATTTACAATTTAAAAAAAGAGTTGAAATTAATTTTTATAAACTATTGGACGGGCTACAAGATGATTTAGTCGCCCGAAAGTCAGATCAGATGTTATATCAGGTCATGTGTGTAGATGTGTCATCTGACTAAATTTATATCGGGTCTGTCGAGTTATGTCAAGTGGTTGGAACATCCGACCATCTGATCACCACAAAATCATGTCGCAGGTCATATGGTCTGTAGACAACACTATATTTGGTTAAGGGGACAGTCGGGTCGATCAAATCATATCACGTGTAATTTTAACAAATAACCGAATATTTTTAGGTCAATACATAACTTGACTCGTCATATAAACTTCAATTTATATTATATGAACTTCGTTGAATTTTGTCGACGTGACATCAGAATGTGTATATCAGAAAGAAGGTTAAAATTAATTCGAATTTCCCGTTGCATAAATACATCACAACACCCACAGAAAAGACTGAAATCGAAGGAATCCTATTGGGGACCTAGAATTCCCGACATAGACGCTATGAAAAACCGCTGAAATGAGCCAAGCGTACGAAATGTCTCATTGGGTCCACACGATCCCGTGTCAAGGGTCCCCGGTTTCGATATACCGCGGACTATGTGGTCGACTGTGAACAGAGCTAGAACGGAACCGGGTAGAAACAAAAGCCTTTTGTAGAAATGACAGAATATTTCTCCTGCATGTGTGGAGACGAACAAACAATTCGGAATATCATCGAAGCATGTCCAAACACTAAGTTTGAAGGTGAGATTGGGAGACTGAACTGAGCCGATACGGATGCATTAACGTGCAGGATGTCGAATCTATAGTGGATGACTGATACCAAATTACTTTAAGTTACGTTGTTTCCTTATCACTCATTATTTATATTAACCTATATTATTATACAATTATTATTATTTTTATTTTTTATATATTATATGCCAGTGGCGTAGCCAGGATTTCAGCAAGGGGGGGGGAGCCAATAAATACCATAATTAAAATAACATTTTTGTTTTTTATTATATTTATAAAAGTAATATTAGCATTAATAAAATATTTACTAATTACTAGAATGCTTAATGCTTAGGTAACATAATAATTAATAACTAATAAATTATAGTAAATAAATAATGTGTGATAAATATAATGTTAATATTTAAATAAAAAACTGAAAAATAAACTTATTAACTAGGCAAAATATATTTTATTTATTGTGTCCAATCTAACTAACATTTGCATTCTTCTGGGAGATCTTTTTGAAAATTCCAACAAAATATCTTTCTCTATATTGTTATAGTTTAACTC
>JAIPRL010004164.1:0-40559 GCA_025469235.1 Pemphigus obesinymphae
AACTCTTGTTATTAGACCAGAAAAACACAGGTTCGGCAAAATCAATTTCATATTATTGGTGGTAATTTATTTATATTCATTTATTAACATTTATTAATATTTATTTATGTATTTTTCCCCAGTTTTTCCGTTTTTAGTAGGTACCTGATGACTTTTTAACATTATTGTTAACATTGTCTTTTATTTGTGTACTTACAAAAGGTACTTTTATTTATTAACGAATAAAAATAAATAATACTTTATTGAATTAACATGTACAAACTTAAGTGACATAATATAAATTAAAATATAATTTTGTTTAGTTTATGTTAAGTTAATTAATAAGTATTAAGTGATATGGTAGAGACACAAAATATTCTGCGTTGGAGATAGCATGTTGTGATACCTGATAGGAAAATAATATAAGATAAGAGGCGCTGGCTCTAGACGCTCGTGAATGGATGGGCCACGGTATTGTTCAATTCTGTGACTGAAGAGCCTACTCGTTACCACATTGGTTGTATGTGGTTGTGGTCACGGTTACAAAAATGTATTATTGATAAATGATAATACACGTATAAAATGTTAATAAAATAAATAAAAATCATGAACAATGAATATAATTAAATTATAAATTACATAATAAAAATATAAATAATATCACTTGTCAAACAGTAAGTATTTTTGTCTAACGTAGTGGTCAAACATAATCATAATATTTTGAAATTTGAGTGGTTTACTGGGTTATCACTTATCATTCAAGTATCAATACTACCACAATCACTAAACAACAATTATACCATTGTGGTAACGTATATGCTCTTCGTACACACAACGCTCCGTGTATTAGGTATAGGGATGGCCCATCCATTCCTTCATTATCTATGGGTACCTGAAAGATATTCAAAAATTTCGTGAATTAGATGTTTTTAAAATAGTAAAATGTAAGACTTGTGTAATTATATTTGTCATTTTAATAGCAAAATATCGTCTTATTATTGTATTTTTAATCAATTAATTGCGTTTGAAAAAGAATCTCAAAAAAATGAATTGGATAACTATATTTTATATTTAACGAACTCCACATCGTTGTTTCCACAGATAGTATATAAATTTAACAACCATGTCAGTATTATTATAGGATTGAACGTTTAACACATGATTAACAGTACTACTTATTTAGCAATATGAAAATTATCTAAATTTGTTAGAAGGTAAACTTTTTTTTTTCCGCATACTTTAAAAAAAAAATTACAATACATAATAGGTACTATTAATAACAATAACTATAGTTAATACATTTACTTTTAAATAAAAATTATTTAATTTCTATGCATATAAAAACTTTATTAAATAAATCATTATACATAGGTAATGTAATGGATTTGCGATTAGTAAATTTTAATTTAATTGATAATCACTGCAGTTTTTGTTTCAGATTCAATTAGTTAGGTGTACTTTTGTTTTTTGTAATATTAATAATAATTTTTAATAAGAAAAAAAATTACGACTACGTTGTTAATAACTACAAAAGTAAATTAAAATATTAAAATGATATTCACAGTGATATAATATAATATATAACAGTGAAATTGTTTACTGTTTCGTCAAAGCTAATGACTCGAAGCTATACAACCGCATGCAGGTTCGCCGCTGAGCTGATGAGTAATTATACGAACTAATATTAAAAGTTTTAAAAAAAAAATATAAAAAATTGTTTGTAATAACTCTTTCACGTTTGTTTAAATGAACTGTTGGCATTGCAATGGTTAGATTTAAATTTTTATTTCCGTTGATAATCCGTCGTCAGACAAAAATACCAAAAGCACTTTGTTTGTCAGGTAGGATACTAGTGATGAAAGTATTCAACTTGAAATTAATGATATAATATAATGTGAAGACCTTTGGGCAACAACCAGATATTTCAAATGTATAAAATTCATCATATCTAATAAACAAGTAATATTAAAAATAATTAATGAAAAAAATATTCAAATTCCTTTGAAATGCTTACATTTTGATAATATAAAAAAAATGTCAAAACTAATTTTCTAAACCTTTAAAAATATAAAATAAGAGCATAGAAATGTCTGGTTATTGCACCGTAAAATTATTCATTTACTTATTATGTTTAAATTTGTTTTATATATGAAATATTTTAAAGTAAATTATAATAGTTTTTAACTATATTAAGATGTGAATATATAATGTCCTTTGACAATTTTTTTTAGTATTTTCAGGAGGTTTTTTGGTATATTTTATACTTTTAGTAATATTTTATTATAGTGAAATTATTTTAATATATTTTAGAACATAAATACAAATAAAATAATATAAATCTTATGAAAAATGTAAATAAAAAATCCAGAGATGTGTTGTTGCACCAAAATATAGATCAAACATATCCTTTGTACGATATGACTATATTTAAAAATCGGATTTGCCTAATTATTAAACCAATCGATGTAAAAGATTTTTTATAATAATAAAAGTTGAAAAAGTCATTTTGGCCAAAATATGAAGATATGTCTGGCTATTACCCCAAGGTCTTCTCTTAATAAATCGATTCTACGCAAAGCTTCAGTGTATATTACATGACTATTACTGTCGATTACGTCTATTTTCAACTTATTTTAACTATTTGGTTTTTAGTTTCTATTAAATGTGCAGCTTATACGGAAAAAAAAAAATTTAAAACTCATTAAATAATGGAAATTAGGAGTTTACAATTTGTTCTTGAGTCGATGAATATAATATTATACTTATGAGTATCCACTTAATTTGTTATATGTTAATAAAACACAAGAATAAATAATTGTCATAAATAATACGATATATTATTATATGATAAACATTTTGTTACGGTATGTCATGTATTAATTCACAAAAAAAGTTGCAAAATAATTTGGAAAAAAAAAATGATTTGGACAGTGTATCTAAATCTAAGGTCACCGAACACTACATACGAGTACATTCATCGAGCTACAATAGAATTTGAAGAACATTTGAAAAAATCGATTATATAAAAAAAATATTATACAGACACTAAATTTTAACTTCATTAAAATATGTGTATTAAAAAAAAATAGTGCAAACATCTAATGGTACAATAAACAAAAAAGTTTCGGTATTATTTACATAATAAAATATATTTTAATATGATATTGAATATACATAATCAATTTTATAATCATTAATTATACATTCACTATAGGTATATTGTAACGCCGTTTCTATTTTGAAACAAATATGGCTAGGAAAAGCAACAATTCCACAAATAAAAAAATCAAATCATTGTAAAACAACCAACACATTCTTCACTTCGTTCAAATTTTAAAACTCGTGTTTTTTTACATATAATTTAACATAAAATGAAATATTTTAGAGTTTATTAACTTGAAATCATCAATTTAATGAAACAATTTTAATAATTTTAATTTTCCGAAATTTGTAGAAATATTTTTATTTAATTGTATTTAATCAACATAATATAATTAAATACAAACTCGGTGAATATAATAAATCATCAGACCAATTTTTCCACCGAAATTTGAATTTATTTCATGCCGAAATAATGAACGTTCCTTAAAATAACCTTGTATTAATAATAGACCCTATTATGATATAATTACCTCAAAATTAAAAATTACTATAAATAGACCAAAATTTTGAAAACATTTTCGAAACATTTTTTATGTTAATTTGGTATTTATAAACATTTTCGGGATAATTTCAAGTCCCTAGCTGATTATTATTTACGGAATTATAAAAAAAAAAAAATACAATATCTAGTCAATTTTGCCGAAATCGTGTTTAACCTTTTTTATATAAATTAAAAACAAAAAAAAAAACTATTGGGAAAATCAAAAACGGACTTGTTTATGACTAAACGGACTAGACGAAATTTTCTCCCGGAAATAGGATAATCGTGAAACATTGTAGGAGCACTATTTTCAAAGAAAAAAAAACATAATATGATTAGCTGTATATTATATATATATATATACTGACATAAAAAAAATATCGTTATTGAAAAACCAACACATTCCACGTTTTCACGGAATATAAAAAAACGTTGATTAAAAAAAATAAATCAAAAAATAATTCCTTTCTATGCTTAAATAGACTTTGAGTTTCAAATTGTATTTTATTTTTTTTTTACAAGTTTCAATCATCGACCGCCATTGTTTTTAGAATCAAATTACTATATACACGAGCTGTAGCCAATGATAATTGTTATAATCGACAAGGGACATCGGTCGTTTCTGTATATATACATATATATATATATTATTGAACGCAAATGTTATTTTAGTTCCAATAATATATGTATTATATATATATATATATAAATAGAGTTTCAACATTATCAAATCATTAGGTACGAACTGTTGTGGACGTATAGCCAAAACTATATACATATATATATATATATTATATACATTTGCTAACAGAGGTTGTTCATTGATTGCATTCTACAAAACGAATATATGTGTACACGGTAATGTGTAATGAGCAATTATTGTGTAATAACAATATTCAGTAGTATAATACTATCTAGTATAATATATGTCTAATCTAACTGTACGTTGACAGCCATGCACGTTCAAATAATATGTCCGTTTTGGTTATACGACAATAGTGTAATATTATCATAAAACAAGGTTTATTTTCAAACCATTGTTAAATAATTCATAACATTAAACAATACTATAATCTCCCCGAATATTATTTCAAATTTTCAAAAATGTCCACGATGACTTTTAATGATTTACTGATGTACTTATAACGTATGATTTTTAAGTGATTTACTCAAGGTGATACCTTGGTAATATATTTTTAGCGGTTGGACGTTTATCCAAGGGTTGTCGACAAAAAGGACCGCAATGGGTTTTCGTGGGTAGATTATGATTACGATCTAGTCGTGAAGCCAAGTAGATGTTATATCCAACTGATTTACAATTTGTTTAGCAGCGTAGGCTCCGCTCTTACTTGAGTAAAAGAACATGGTATCATCCGCAAATAAATGTGTTATTGTCCTTGGGGAGGATGGCATATCATTAATATAAATTGTGAATAGGAGAAGAGACTAGCATGAATCATGGGACACTCCAACGTAGATGAGGTGTGGTGAAAATGGGTTGTCTTCGATTTGGACACTAAATATTGTTTTCGAGAGAAAGAATCTTTTGATGTTAATGATTTGTATAAGAATGTTGAGATTTATCATTTTGTATAGTAGGGCGAGGTGCCAAACTTTGTTCAACACTTATTCAAAGTTTAAAAAGACGGCTGCTGTTCTTTCTCTCTTGTTAGCTGATTTGGCTAGTTCGTTGATGAGACCAGTCAGTTAGGCTGTGGTTGAATGGCCTAGGTGAAAAGCAAATTGTTCCGGTATATTGATTGGAGTGGTGAATTTTTTGTGGTGAATAAGAAATAAAATTTGAAATAAATTCGCCAAAGTGTTTAAGAGAGAGGGAGTTGGGTCTATGATGGGTTGGAATTTTTTTGTTTTTCTCTGGTTTGGGGATTATTAAGACATTAGCGTGCTTCCATATGGAGTGGAAACATTCTCTAATCGGTGGCAATAATTGCATTTTTGTAAGATGCAAGATCGTTCTTTTTAAGGAACAATGGAGTGCCATGTTTGATATTCGATCGGGGCCTGAGCCTTTTTCTTGGGAAGAGCCTTTATTATTTTCTAGACTTTGTAGGGAGCGATCTTTTGGGTAAGTTTGGCATGTGGTTGTTCGAGGACTCTTACGTTGTCATAAACTATCTGGGTTTCAGGTGTGAAGGTAAATATTTTTAGCTTGTGAGCTATTGCAGAGGCCACTTCGTCTAGGGAATTAGCAAACTTAATTTCGGTATTTGAATTTATTATTGATTTATAGAGATTTAGTAGGAATCGATTCTAGTTTATTAGAGTCTTACGGGAAAAAAGGTGGTCGTAACGTTGAGTTTAGCACTTGACGTCTAATATAATTGGGGTATGGTGTGATGAGAGTTGATTGAGGTTTTCTATGGTGTATTTTAGGTTATTTGCTTTTATTATTCCAATGTCGAAAACATCGGGTCTGTGGTTATGTGTATTTGGATAATGGATTGGGGTTTTTGGGGCGACCACCGTGTAATTATGGTGCTCTATGTGTTTTAGAATTGATTTACTCGTAGCGTTTGTGACAGTGCTGTGCCATATCATTTTTGGGCATTGAAATCGCCATTGAATTGGTGTTTTTCGTTGTGTATGATAAGGTGGTTAGATCGCTTAGAAGACTTAACCTAGGTTTATATATGGGTACTTTGCTCTAAGCTGTTGCTTTTTTTAGAAAGTCGGATATATTTTTGAATGAAGGTTTTAGATTTTATTTAGAAGTTAATGGATCTGGATTTGAATCTTTGTTTAGTTAGGTCGTGGGTACTGATCCGGTCTAATTTGGTTGGCTATAGATTTCTTCAGTCAAGTAACGATTAGTACATCAAATAGTTTTGCGATTGTATTTCGAATTATGATTGTATGGAATTTGTCAGTTTTTACATAATTTTGAGATCATGACAACGCTGTCAAGTTTCCGTGTAGTTGGACATTTTTCAAGTCTAAGGTAGCTGTTGTAGATTTTCGTAGGTGTAAGACCGTTCTTTTAAATGAATATATAAGAGCTGAATTGAAGATTTGAGGCCTAGGGCTTTTTTCTTAAGCAGCGTTTATATGACTTTCAATACTTTGAATGGGGAAATTGGTTAGATATCTCGAGGATGAAGTAGGTCTAAAATGTTAGTAGTTTAGCTAAAATAGTTATTAATGGGGACTGAACATTTTGGAGAGGCGAGTTTTTTCTTTAATTTAGATGCGAATAGTTCAGCTTTTGTTTCTGGATCGTATACTAGTCCGCTTGATCCAAGGAGTGGTTTAAAGGGAGGTTTGTTTATAAGAAGACATCGGTTTATTTTGTATAACCTCGGGTCGTTTAGCTTTAGGTCGTACTATGCCATTGGTTGCAACGGTGGTTTTTGATATTGGTTTGGACTATTTCTGTTTGTTTGTTCATCTGTTTCTTGTAGTTGAGATCTCTAGTATATTGTCATAATCTGAGGAGGTACTTCTTTAATGCGATAGCCTTAATTAGGTCTGGTGGTAAATCTTTATGATGGTTTGTGAGAATAGTGATTGTGTTTGCTAGTAGTACTTCTTGAAATTATTTTCCTATGTTTGATGCCGCTCTGTCAAGAGAGATTTTGAGTTATTTATAGGGATTGGGTCTGAGACAGATTCATGTAGATTGATTTGGAATTTGTTCCAACTTGTCAGTATCTTTTTATATATAGGGGGTTCTGTTCTTTGGGGTTGTCTGCTTATATCTAGAAGAATCGGATTATGGTCTGACGATAATTTGTTTAAGTTATGAATAGAATATTGTAGGCTAGTTAAGTAGATGATTGCTACGTCTAGCACATTGGGTCTCTGGTGTTAATTACCAGAATAATAAGTGGGGGAATCAGGAGCGATAACGGTATAATTATTTCTTTCCATGTGGACTTGGCTAAAATTTCCTGCCTGATTATTTGTGTGACTGTAATAGATTTTGTTCATCGAAATTAGATCACCGGCTAGAATAGATTTGGTTGTGGAGTCTAGAAATAAGTCTAAGTCAGCGTTTAGAATAGGTTTTCCGTGACTTAAATAAATAGCTCTTATTCTTAGATCTTGTCCATTGAGTTAAATGTGGATGATAGTATTTTCGATGGAGGTAGTTGGTATTCGAAGTGAGTGAAGCATGATGTTGCGGTGGGTGAGGATAACCGTTCCGCCACTGTCAGAGCATCCATTTAAAGCGCGGTAATTTCTATAAGTGATGTAGTTTAGGTAAGTAAAATTTGTTCTTGGCATTCAAGTGGGTTTCATTAAGAAGAATAATATCTATTTTCAGATGGTTTGCAAATAGTAATTCGGAACACTTTTATCCAAGACCATAGCAATTTCAGTGAACGATTTGTAAGATGTCAGACATTTTAGAATATAGAAAGTATAGTTATAAGAGCTATCGTGATAGTATGCTTTATGTCGGAGAAGTGTGATATTTTGAATAAAGTTTCATTTAAGAGATTAATCATGTCGGTTTTTCGCATCTTATTTTACTCGTTTTTGGTCACGGGTAGGTATGGTGTGAGATTTGTATTTATAAATTTTATGGGGGAATCTGATATGGAGGGATGGAAGCAGTAGCTTGATTAACAATAGTTAATCGGTGAGATTCACGAATGTTCTCCATCTAAGCTGCATAAGATTTGCACTTTCAATAATTCGCAGTGTGTTTGCTACCGCAGTTGCAGCATTTTGGTCAACTATTTTGGAGCAATCCTTAATCAGGTGGCAACCTAACCTAACCACTGTCGATCTATATAATGAAGTAATATATCGACAAGTGGCAGCAAAAACACATAAAAACCCGATCAACCACTCAGGAAACGGCATTACAATAATACCTCCCTTGACGAAACTAAGAGATGAATCGGAATTGACGAGATGTTCACAAACTCGAAAAAATACCCACTTTTCAGAAATATCCCCAGGAATCCGAAGCACGAACTGAGAAACCAGGAAATGTGCCCGGGTAAAAGCAGTGCCAGCCTAAGGACTACAGACCACGCTGGCCGAACAACCAGACCGTGAGCCAACAATTATCGAGCAACTAACAGTACCCACACCCACCAGCAGTCACCGGAGCCAACCAGGTACCAACTCCCGTGGACGACCGCAACTTGGATCCTTATTTATGTCTTTTACAGGACTCCCCTGTCAGTCCCTCCAGCGGGCATATATTATGATGACTCCCGGAGTCCTGCACCTCGACAACGCTACTGAATTCATCGGGCAGTCGTTGGGTAGCGTACACCCAACCCATAATTGTACACACCCTTAGGGTATTTTCTATCTATTGTAATAATTGTTAGGGCGGCGCATATGTTGCGATCGAGCGTGCCGAGAACCAGCCTGAACCGGATACTCTCTGGACACCTGAGCCCCGCTCCCCCATCTACAGTGCCAGATCTAGGGGGGGGCGAACCGGGGTACTTGCCCCGGGCGCCATTATGATGGGGCTCAAAATATAAAAATATTTTAACTTTTCGTCCCGTTTTTGATGCCATTGATCACTTAATTTTTAATAGGAATTGACGAATGACCTTTTTTTTTTTTATGCTTATTAAAATTTAAAAAGGGGCGCTACAATTATTTTTTGCCCCGGGCGACAAATTCTCTAGATCCGGAACTGCCCATCTACATAACTTGTATATTTACAGCTTAAAAGGCTCCAAACCACACGATTCTAAGAAGTATTATGTAGGCATCTTATGCTTTTGAAAAACAGTCGTGTGTCTGTGTGATTCGTAAATGATTATTAGTGTTAGTAATCTGTATCAATTGAAATAACATTTCCACTCACACCCATATACCCGAGCACAATAATATTGCATAATACCACTGTAAAGTGTAAACGCAATAATAAAACTCGTTTATTTTGGTGTTGGTCTATTATAAATATTGAATTATTATCGCGTAGGTACTAGGTACGATTATTATTGCCAATATTATAGTATATTATATCGGTAGTATAATAATAAGGTAAATATGAAAATGAAAAATGTGATTCAATCGTTCTATCGAGTATGTACTTAATTAGCAATGAAGAATCTATAATAGGTACCTATAATACCATTGATTATACACAGAATGTTAACAGAGGTGTGGTCTCTCATATAAAATTCATGTTAAGTATGATATGTAAGTTTTGACATTTTTTTTTTTTTTTAATTAGAGTGAAATTGAGGGTTTTCAATTATATCTAATCAAATATTTAAATTAAACAAAAAATAATGAAACCATCAAAATTCTTGTAAAAATCTAATATGAATTGATATATGACTCGATTTTTTACCTTCTTTTTACCCTTTACGGCAGAAAATCGAAATATGTGTGACACATTAATTTAGGGTTGAATTTTGCAAAAAATTGAGTGATAATATTTATACACAGATTTGAATCGAATAAAAAAGTTATATAAATAACAAAATTACTTATAACTTTTTTATTCGATTTCAGATCTGTAAACACAGTATAATGCCCAATGCCCATGCTCACACGTGTTACCTTATTTATTTATTTTTATTATTATTACTATTATTTACTTAAATAATATAATATAATATAAGCTAAAGTTCCTTTTTTTCGTCACAGATTTATAATTTTATTTAACACATCATTTTTTATTTATTTATTTATTTAAATAATCAAACCCATGTCCTGCGTGCGATGAAATGATTATTATATTTTATTAGCCGATTTTTTTTATTGATGACTGATGGTTGCGTTTATTACGTACACCGCTTAATTCAGTTGTTGCTATTGATAAGTATACGTAGGTATAACCCGTCCAGTTCATATGCGCCCTCGGTGACGTCACACGTTTGACCAGATCAAGGGTTCAAAAATATTAATTGTACAATGTGTGCCTTTCATATAATTATGTATATTATTGGGTAATGATGTATTTTACCGGGATTATAACCTCAAAAAAGAGTATGTAGGCAACATATTTGTGCTTCCATAATTTTAATAATCCCTACAAATTTAAAAATGTAACGGTCGCCAAGGCCGCAGATGAACGGATGCAATAATGCATTAACACGTGCAATATAATGCAATGTTGACGGATTATATACTTTTAGATAGCAGTATTTTCAAATAAATATCTTTAAATAATTTATATAAATAAAAACCTCTATTTACTGTCAAATTTATTTTATATTACGTGAGTACTGTTGGAAAATTAAGAAAAATGTACGAATAGAAAAATATGTTATGTTAAAAAAATTATTTTGTCACTCGTTTTTATTCATGCAAAATATCGAAAAGTGTCGAGATTGACTAAACTGTGTAGGCCAGTAGGTACTTTCGTTTGAACAGTGTACATACCTTACGATAATAATATTTACAATAATGGTTTCTAATAATTGGATCACAAAAATTAGATACATCTATAAATATAATTTAGGTAATTACTAGGTATATAAATGAAAATTATTAATTATTAATAATTATTAATATTCTCTATCTGATGCTTTCGGAAGACGACACGACGATCTCAACGACGTGATAGTGGATAAATCTATACGTATACGCTGTATACACCCGGCGCATTATACCGTTGATTATAATATAAATATATATATATATATCAATGATTATATATAGTCACATGCACATGTCACCTTATTATTTTACAATCACGAAAATATCGAGTTTTTCCAATCAAATAAAAAGTTTTTATTATCATATAAAATAATAAAATAAAAAATGTGAATCGATTATTCACTGACAAAAGTAATGGAAAATCTAAACGTGTTTTTAAAATTATTATCGGATCACGTACCGGGTCGGACCGTCGGAATTAGAATGAGCAGTTTTTGGTCACTTAATGTGTGTGCGGATGCCCCTTAACGGAAATAAATACAGTTGATTACCTACAGACGAGTATTATATCACGGCGCACAATTAAAATTTTTAAAATTCACAGATTTTCGAATTTCAGATTAAGAAATCTGTAGATTATTTAAAACTAATATTTAAAATTCATGTTTTATATACTTTTTATTTAAATATAACTTTTTTTTTTAAATAAATTATCAAAAAATAAACTTTAAACACATATTTTGCGTGATTTTATTATCATTTGGCCATTAAAATCCCAGCCGCTTTAGTAAACTACTAAAATGTATTTCCGCATTATATTATTATTGAATTTTTAGATTTTAATATTCCCAGAAATTTCCTATACAATGAACTCCTAAAACCCGAAAGTATGATGTCCTCTAAAATAATAAAATATATTATTATAATAATAGCACGTCATTTTTAATTCAGAGTGAAATAAAAATGTAATAATAATACATAGTTTTAAAATATAAAACACACATTTGTCATCTTTAAAATCAAATGTATTCGTAACATCGAGAAACGGAAAGATTATCGAAGTGAATTTAATTAATTCTACATATTAATCATAATTAATCATTATATAATCGTATTAAATAATAAGCACCGCAATATTTAGATAGGCATAATGTCATTTATTATATCACATAAATCGATATTGTAACATATTATGTAGGTATTATGTACCTATTATATTATAATCTTGCAAATAGTATGTAATCATATAATATATTATTTGTATATTTAGTAATAATAAATCATAAGTACCTAGTATACTAAATAGGTATCTATCAATAGAATTATATTATACGCATATGAATTGAGTTTTAAATTTTATAGTTAATACTTAAATAAAATATATTATTTGAATACGTATTTTTAAAGTAAAGAAAAAAACAACTAAACCCTATTTTTTAATTTAATTTAAGCCACGTTTTTTTATTACCTATACTAAAATATATTTTGTATTAAATATTATTTTATATACATCATAAGTCCAATCCGGTTCAATTTAATTTTACCACTATATCACAAGTCCGCATTGTTTTTCTCATTAAATTCTTCGTCAAGAAATATAGAAATATATTTAACATTTGAAGTAAATTTATAATAAAACAACACGAACCCTTACTATTTAAAATTTTTAGAAAATAAAATTATATTTGAAATTCCTGAAGTTATTCGAGTTCTAAAAACGGGAAAACCTTAATAATTCACGTTTCTGAAATTTTACCAGTATATTGGGCACCTATATATATATTACTTTTTAGTCGTAATTAAATTATACTACATTAGTTATAATAAAGACAGGATTGAACCTCGGGCATACTGTGCATGCGCGAGTCCTATATGTCATTTTAATTTATATCACAAAATATCTAGAACTTTTATCAATTACCAATATTAATAGTGTTATCAAAAAAGATATTTATATTTATTTTAACAATAAAATATATTTTGTCAAATTCATGGACAGTTTTTTCCATTAATATTGCTGAGCTTAGAAAAGTCTTAATAGTTACATTCAATCGGTGTTCAAAAACAATACTGGGATTTATCTTGAGGGAGGTTTATCTAATTAATTTCTTAATGAAAAATATCAATCTTTCCATTATTTCATACCATAGCCGTAAAACGGTGCAAATTTTTATTGGTATACATCATTGATTATAAATTACCAATTTTATATTATATAATGGTATTATGTATCTACATAGTTGTAAACAATAAATACAGATTGGCCTTGCTATTTATTTTTATACCTACAATTTCAATATAATGACAAGCGATTATACTTACTTTGGCGATGAGGGTGAAATTACAACGTCATATATTTTCAGCCAACACAATATTAATAGTATAATATAAAATATGTTCAATATTATTAAACAAGTAACGATTCGTATATTCTAGATATAATTACGTGTTATTCGGATTTGAATATAAATTTGATGTTTTCATTATTTGTCTTGGTTTTCTATAATTTATGATAGTATTTTGAAAAATCAGTAACTTCAAAAAATTTGCGTTACTTCATGCAAATTACATTTAAATAGCTATTCAATTACTTGAAATAATAAGTAGGGCAATTTCATTATTATTGTGTTAGGTACTTGAAAAGTAATTGCGTGACGGTAATTTGTAACTTAAGTTACTATCCAACACTGTTTGTAATTCATATCAAGTGTGGTGCACTAAGCAATAATATTGTTTCATAAATTTGTTTGCAAATATTATAGTAAATATCTATAATATATCAATATTAACACGTATCGAGTAAACATTAATAGTAAATACAATGAAAATAAAAAGCCTGTCAGGAGGTGGAAGGGTATTATTTATTTTGGAAAACTGGTGATGGATATATTGAATTTCAAAGTAACCTTTCGATAAAACAATTCTGAGCAAAGGGTCGATGTATACTATAACATAATAGGCAATACTTATCATTAGCATTTATATATGGTTAGGTAGTAAAAATATACGATGTTAATTTTTATATAGTTTTACAGTAAATTTCAAGTTTTTGGCATTTTTTTTAATTTTCCGATTTATATCATGAATAATTATTATTAGTCTTACTCGGTAGTAATAAATGTGGCCTATATAACGTCCAGACTAGTTTATATTTTATTTTCTAATTTACAATTACAACTTTTCGTCATATTTCCATTAAAAAAGCGATCTTTTGTAAACCGCACGGACAATCGAAAAATAATCCTCTATAAACTACTATACCGACTATACAACGAATCAAAAATCCACAAAAGAAAAAAAAAAAAAACCTCTATACCAGAACGCTATATTGGTGTACTTCTTCTGGCTTAAAAATAAGTGCGTACATACACGAAAAACAAAAACAAACACATAATTGTAAAACGACGCTCGGAGTCTAATAATAATAATAATATGGGACTATATATATATATATATGTATGTATGCATAGTGACTACAATATAGTTGTGTTTTATTCGTGCAATTATTTCCATAAGCATAAATGAAAATTAACCCGGTATTAGCATAAATTAAATTAAATATTACGGGACGTTCGTATATATTATTAGAAAATGGAAAACCGTAATACGCGCAACGATAATATACATTCGCGCGCGTACTATATGTACCTATATGGCTGTGCGTTTTCTGTTAAACGCGAAATTGCTTTAATTAATTACGGAAATAACTACAATGATTATATTCTATACCGATTCGTTAACGGAATATGTTAATATACGGCAGTTGTACTTACTGTACCGTGCGAAATGGAAAATCGAGTCCTCGGGAAAATTCCGACCGGTCCGTCAGACTCAGCAGTGATGGCAGACCGATACAGTATTCAAAATTTCCTACTGTAAGTCCTAAATTTCCATTTTTTTTTTTTTTTTTCTTTCATTATATTTCAAGACCCGATTTTACTGTACGAATCAAGATAATAATATATAATATCTTAATATTCGTGGACACGAATTATCAAATCCAAATATGACACGAACGAAAAACAACGATACACAATTATTCATTCTGACATACTATCTCTTTTTGTCGAAAAATACTACCTATTAAATATGTATATATGTATTATTATAATAACATAGCAAAAAGATAATAAAAATAATATGTAATAGGTAAATATAATCTTAATACATAAAATATGAATATATAAATTGAATTACGAAATAACGAATTTATAATTAATTTAATACACTATTATGTATTAACACGGTATCACTGTGTAATGATAACACGAGTTTTTGGCGATTTCGGAAAATATCTATGAATGACGTCTTATCACACGTTTACATAGAATAACTATAATAGATACAGAATAACCGTGGTAATTAAAAACGGAGTTCATTCAATTTGAGATAAAATGTTAATATTTTAAATCGTGAATGTAATCAATGTAAAATAATGCGTGCACTCACAAAATATCCCCATTCGAACTATCCCCGTTAAAAATATTCCATTTACAAAATATCCCCATTAGAAATATCCCTTATTCAATTTATCCCAATACGTTTTTATTCGTTAATTTAAAAAAAAAAAAAGTAGGTATTATATTATAAAATATTAAGTGTTATTTTAACATTTTATAACTGAAATATTTCATTTAAAAAGAGACATTAAAAAGTATTGTTAAACATTAGATGAATCTCATAAAAAAAAACTCATATCAAATATAATATTATAATTTAAAAAAACTATATATTAATAGACGATTAAAAATTATAGTTAAATATTAGATAAATCTTATAAAAACAACTCGTATGAAATATAATCACTATTAAACAAAATATATTTATACATTTAAATGTATATTTTAGTGATAATGAAATCTTAAAATAACGCTTATTTTATAGTTTTTTTTTTTTAATTAACGAATAAAAATTTATTGAGATAAATTGAATACGGGATATTTTGAACGCGGGATATTTTGAAGCGCGGGATATTTTGAGAGGGAACCATAACAATGGTAAAATTTCCCGTTTTTGCAACGAAACGAGTTTAAAATTCCAGTTTTTCCGATTTTCGACCGCGAATTTCCCCGCAAGGAGGTAATTGGTAATTTCCCTGTCGTCTACCGTCCGTCCAGAGCCGACTGCGGCGTATATTAACCTCGACGTCAGGCGCAATAAAACGTATACTTAGACGGTCGTTACATCAATTTGGCGCCGAAGCGAAATTTTCCCCGAGCATCACGAGCAACAGTATTCGATTCGGTCGTGTATTGGCTGTTATCGCGTTTCGGCAATATAGCTCGTCAGACTGTGAAATTACGATATTTTCGGGGCATCGAGTCGACGACGGCAGAAGAGCAGGCCAGAGTTGGGGGCGTATTACACCCCACACGAATCGTTAGTCACACGCAGTGAGCAAATGTGTTTTCGAACATATTTGGAATAAGAAAATGAAAACTGTCTCGTGGGGGTGGCGCGTAACAGATCACGTACAACGCGCACTGCCGCAGTCGAACGGAAAAAAAAAAAAATATATAATAAGTATAATATATTATCATGAAATGCTCGGGTGGCCGGTTAAAAATAACGATATCCATCATGTACGTTCTTATAATGCGCTCGCGAGAATGACGTTCAAACGTCAAACGTATGACATTTTTAATCGTATATATATATATATATACATGCATAAGTATAATATAATACTTTATAAATAGTAAATAATTGTTGTTTTGACAAAGTAGAAAGCTTTAAATACCTCTGGGAGTGGAAATGAAATGCCACCATAATCACCACGAGGAAATACAACCGAGAATAAAAGCTGGAAACGGGCGTTAGTTCGCGCCGCAGAAAACATTCAGGTCGGTGGTATTATCGAAAATGAGACTGTACGAGGTTTTAGTGAGACCGCGGTAATTCTAAACGCGCGCGCACGAAACGTGTCCAACATCGAAAGAGTACGAAAGATGAAAACTGGCTAGAAAGGAAATTTCTACGACGCATTTTTGGTCCTAAAAAAAAAAAAAAAAAAAAAAAAAAATGATCAAACGGGTGTGAATATATGAAATAAGATCTAATAAGGAAATTAAAGACCTGTGGGGAGAATAGGACATTGTACAAACTCTTAAAGGAAGGAAAATGAGCTGGCTATTGGACGCGCGTGGAGATCGAGCGACATAACGATAAGGACGCGCTTAACGGGAAACCAGAAGATAAGAGATGGGGCACTGCAGGGCAGGACGAACGAAAGGTGAATAGACGAACCCAACCAGAATTTCCGGGCACTTGGGGTCCATAATCCGGAGGAGTTGGCAAAGGATAGAAAGGAATGGAGGAGGCTGTGTGGAGCGGTGATGGGCCTTAATGGCCTATAAAAGCTGAAAAGAAAAAAAAAGAAAGAATATAATAGTTCGATATATATTATATGTTATTATTATGTAAAAATCGTTTAACCGGTGGACTGTAGTAATATTGACATGTGGTTGAACGTGCATATTATATTATAATAATAATATGTGGTATACACATTATTAGTGAAATGTATTTATTGGTCTGTTTGCTTTGACGAACAAGGACGGTCGTTAGGTAACTATAATATAGTCAATGAGTTAGAGTTGAAAAGTTACGTTATTGCTATTACTTTCTAACTTAATTATAGTTAATTTGGTGTACTGTTAACTAATTAACTAAATTATCTAATTAAAATATATCTACCAGTGCGTTAACGACTATACATGTATGTAATAAAAAAATAATATATTTAATTCATAATCAAAGTTTTATTATAGGTATATAATAACTAATAAGTAATAACTCTCACTGCACTATTATGGAAAAAAAAAACTTAATTATTTAATGTACAAATTACGTACCATGGATACAAATTTAACTTTTTGTTATTAATTTATTCCGGTTATCTCATATGTATGGACAATCTTCCAAATTCAAATATAGTTAAGCTAGTAATTTATTTGTTTTTTAACTTTTCCTTATTTTTAAGCAAATGTTGTATTTCACTTGACTTTAGTTTTAACTTTAGTTAATGAAAATATCTATAGGTAAGATGGGTATTTCAAGTGTAAGGTTTTATGAAAACATATACATAATACACGTTAAATATTGGTTACTTTTTTTACATAATATATATGTATACAGTATGTATATGTTTTTTAAAAGAAAAACATACATATGTTGTACTTATATGCATTTTAATAGGCCACTATAGACTATAGTAAATATTTAGTTAGTATGTAGGGAATGCAAGCATATTAGGCGTCAGGTAGGATACTGGAATGGAAATATGTTTAATTTGAAAGCAATGATAAATCTTTTCTTTCAATCAAATTATCCTAAGCAGATGTATACTTATATTATAATATGCTTAGATATGTGATAATCAAAAATAATGTTTTTATACTTTTTTTGATAAATTTACTTACAATATTATAAATATTAGTATTATATTATATTATTATTGTACATAATAGGTACCTAGTAAACCTATGTTCTAGGAAAATTTCAAATTTTAAGGTAACTTTTTTGAAATTAAAAGGAAAAAACTAATTCTATTCTTTCTTTCTTGTTCTAGATTTTTATATACAAGTTTAAACACCTTATATCACCACTGCATTCGTCTGTCCTTACAAATAATTACCATGCCTATACCGATATCTTATATCATTATTTATACTTTTTATTTAGTTTGTTAATTTGACATCAGTATATAGTAGGTCAAACAGATTGTTCTAAAATTGTTTATTGAATTATAGTTTAGTGATTAAAATAATTTTGAAAACAAGGAATTTAGAACGCTCCCAGAGTGAGCTTTCCGAATTTGTTTGTCTTTCTTACACATTTATCGAAAAATTTAAATATTACCTACCTAAAGTATTTTCTTTAAAACTTAGTACCTATATACACATATTATAGTGATGAATTAATTATATTTTACGGAATAATAGTATATGGAACATATAAATATAGTATATGATGATATGATGTATTGAGCTTTTCTGTAAACTGCCGGAGAAGTAGGTACACGCTGACACAGTTTAAAAATAAAAGTAGTTATATTGAGTGAATTTAGATTAAAAATACTTAGTACCTATCAAAAATTTTGAAAAAAAAATTTTACAGTGAGACATAAGAATATTAATTTATTTTTAATAGAGAATTGTAAAATTTCAATACTAAGCAATTTTACTCTAAAACTATTTGGTAAATAATATTATTGGAATAACGTTTACATATTTTTGTCGCACTATTGCGCTTTCTTAACGGTGCAATCGTATATTAAAACATATAGGTAGCGATATAGTGCAGGGATGCATTTTCATCTTCGATTTTTCATTCAGTTTTTATATTATTATTGATTCGCCACTAAAATAGTCTATACAAATTTGGTAATTTTTTCAACTATACTTACGTATTACAAGGAGTGTATACATTACTTTAGTATAAGAGTATTCTATAGCCTACAAATCAAAATATATATCAGTAACATATAGGTATAATATACTATATATATTATACGTGAAATACCGACGATGCCAAGCTAAAACATCTTAAACTGATTTATGCGTTTGCACAGTTTGCAGACTTAACGACTTTCATTATCTCCACAGAGTAACATATATAATACACAAGTCCGTGGTTTGTACGAACATTGCAATATTAAAAACGACTGATTAAATGGTATGCTATTGCCGTGGTATATTTTGAAAATTGTTCGCAAAGACTTTTTGTAAGGTTCAATGCGAAAATAATTTTTTTCATACGTCATATAACCCTTTCGTACTCTGAATTTTCCATAATATATTGCATCTATACATTTCGTATGTGCCTCCTAAAATACTAATAAAATTAATACAAAAATACGATTTTGAAAAGAAAAATTAGATTTGGAACACTCGGTTTAAAGCCAGCTAACGATCATCTGACAACAATGCGCTTAGGTAGGCTATATATGCATAACGCAAATTGAATCTCGGCAGTCATCCTGCAGTTAATGGTGATATTGTGATAATATTATAAAAGTATTTTAGGATAATGTATGGAAGCAATACAATTATAGATTTACGAGTAAATGATATTTGTATTCATCAATATATCAGTCAATATAATGTTTTTAACTTATCTGCATAATTTAATTAGATATAGGCACCTTTTTTTTATATCAAAAACGAATAGTTAGACAAAAAAACGAACGTTACAGTACAAAAAAAAAAAAAAAAAGAAAAAAAAATGGTTGCAGTTTGTTGAGAATTAATCAATTTTATTTTATCTCACATATACATATTACCTATATATCACGTTACGCTGAAACAGTGTAAATTACTATGCATTCTTTATCATTTTAATTTACAGTAGAAATTAATAAATACTTAAAAAATATATATGGTATAAAAAAAATAAATAATACAAGTTTTCACAATTAAAAGAAAAAAATAATTGTTTGAAAATTATAGATGTTAAATGTACAAGGTTTATTCATATGCACGCATGAATCAAATTTGATATGTGACAAAAATAAAATGCAAAATATTTTCTCTCGTCTGTTAT
The DNA here is from genome assembly GCA_025469235.1 of Pemphigus obesinymphae. Lineage (NCBI taxonomy): Eukaryota > Metazoa > Arthropoda > Insecta > Hemiptera > Aphididae > Pemphigus > Pemphigus obesinymphae. The sequence continues at coordinate 20,492 of JAIPRL010004164.1, forward strand.
AAAATTCAAAACCTATCAGACCAATTGATATTTATTACAATTTATTCCATAGCTTATACTATAAATATAATATAAAAACTTTTTTTTTTCATATTACATATTCATATTAAGTAAATCATTCTAATAACAAATTCAATTTTTCTTTGCATATTATAATTAAAGTAAGATGTAAAATGTAAAATTCAGAGGTTAAGTATACAATTAAAATCATTAAATTAATTTAGAATATACTCTGTGTATTTGTGAATATTTTAATGTAAATTTAAACAGTGGTGGAAAAAGTGGACAAGCTTTAGTTTAATTCATTAATTAATTTGGATTGCATTTTTTTTAAATTTATTTTTTTTCTGTTACCAAAAAATGTTATTAAAATATATTAATAAGTATACAGTATACGTAAAGAATTTTCCTTTATTCTAAAAAACACGGCGTATTGCTTTTCTGAATTACATCAAAAACACAAATAAAACTTTTTTTATAAACATTATGAGTATTATTGAACCGATTTGTTAAAATTTTTGTAACTATTATTTGCCCAGTATGATATACTGCTGTGAACATCAAAAAACTAAAACAAATTTGTTCAAAAATTCTTCTACTCGACTCCTTCTACACAAAATAATGTATACACTATAAACATACATATAAATACTAAAAACATGATTGTAAAACCAATATATTCCTCACAGAGCTCAGAATATGAAATAAGCGTACAATATATTTGATTTTATCACTGCATATATTTTATGTAAGCCCGTAGATAAACTTTTTTTGAACTTTTAAACTTTTAAACTTATTTTGAACAGAAATTATTACGTACGAGTTAAAAACGTTTAAATAGAAGTGATCTTAAGGTCTAAGAAGAACGAGGAATTTATTGGTTTTACAATAACGTGTTTTTTAATTTTATTTTTTTATTATATTATGTATACACTTCGAATAGAAAAAATGATGTAAGAGTTTTCGGGTATAGAGCTTTGTCATAACTAGTGTTGTTAATATACGGTATTTTATTTTTTGTTTGTATTATACCGTATAAAAATCGTGTAGTACATTAAATTATCAGAAATTAAATACTCATTGCAATTTATAAGAGTCATGTTTTAAATTTCTTTAAAGTTTTTGAGAAAATTTCAAAAAACTATAAATCGAAAACTTCAAAGACAAATGGGTACTGAATACGTATTTTAGTAATAATTTCATGTATGTCATTGTCTATTAATTATTAATATATATTATAACATATGTGTACTGCATATATAATATTATAATGCATATGACTGACAATATTTTATAATATTTGATAATTATAATATTAATATAAAATGTTTGCAGGTATAACTGTATATAACATGGTAATAAAACAAGGAACATATTATATAGAAATAATATAGGTAGGTAGGTACTTTTACATTAATAATAATTTAAAACTATTAAACTTTTTATTCATTTAAATAATAATAATATTATAATAATTGTACATTTTAAATAATATAGTTATATTGATATTTATTGATTTGGTATTAAATATTTAATACCAAATGACACATTTTTCACAATATACTCGTAATTATAAATTAAAGAAAACTAAGAAAATTAATAAAAAAATAATAATAATAATTTATTTTAAAATCTAATAATAACATGTGATTATATATTATATTTGGATTAAACTACCCTTATCTTATTTAATAATAGGTATTAAGTATTTCTATTCTAAATTATATTTATTATGTTAAATAAATGGCATTTTAATTTTACGCGTATCTCCCGCGTGAGTATAATCGCGCGTTTATATTGAAATTTTAAGTACGAAAATAAATAACGAGACCATCAGTGTTTATTGTATGGAGGGCGTTACGAATTGCGGGATCCCAAGCAAATTAATTTTTCGAGGTTCTAAATTTTTTTTTGAAACTGTTTTGTTAGGAAAGAAGAAATACTTTAAATAATATTGTGGTGAAAATTATGCGTAAAAAGGAATAACTAAAAAATATTGTGTTTTTTTTTCTCAATAAAATATATGCTTAAAGCCTTCACATTGCGTGAGGCCCCAAGCCACTGCTTCTGTTGCATTGCCCTTCCGCCGGCCCTGGTTTATTGTTTTCTACTATACAGGAACATCATATGTTATATCAATACAAATTTGCACCGTTTTATGACTATAGTATGAAATCGTAGAAAGAATAATAGTTTTGCAAATATATATTATTATAATATTAATTATATATTTATGATTTAGACTCTCCTCAAATGTGATTACCATAATCAATGCTAAAATTTTGTTAAAAAAAAAAAGTAAATTAATTTGCCAACTTCGTTACTTTTAAAGTATTTCAGTATTGTAACTTGATAATTACAATTTATAATATTTCAAGTAACTTGAAAATAATTTCATTATTTTTAAATAATGTAATTAAATTACTTTTTAAAAGCAATTTAGCCACATTATTGATTTGAAAATGTATCATCCTTACAGTTTGTTATAATATATACTATTATTAGGGTGATAAAAATACGGGAAATTTAGCACGCTCGAAAAGTGTGTTTTGCCTCACGACCAGGACAAGACTGTCGTTACTTTACGTCGCTGTGGTATATTAATATTTACAAATAATATTCGTTTGGTTGGTTTTAATGTTTTTATACATAAGTTTGTTAGGTAAGTTAAACAAAATGATTTAAAATTATTTGTGAAATTACTGTTTATTGTTTGAAATACGTTCAGAAACCGGGAATTTGGTCGAGCTCGCTTGCTGTGTGGGCCATTCTGAACTCGTTTATTTATAAAATTACGATAGATATTAAACAGGCGTACAATAGCAATATATAATATCTGATAAATATAACATAGGTATATTGTTGTATTTTTAAGTAAAAATAAAAAAAAATTCTTAAGTATACGAAGATTTATAATTTAAAATTTTGGAAACTAAAAGTTATGCACAATGCATGCGCGTGTAATTTAATACCTACACGTTACATTAAACCCGAACAGTGAATAATTCATAAATAAACACGAACAATGTATAATAATATAACAATGGAATACATTTGAACATACCCTTAGAGCTATAAAAGATCATAATATATATATATATATATATATATATATATATATATATATCGATAAATACTTTGACTTATGTGTCGATAACATAATATTATAGTATTGTATAATACTATAATAATGTAGTATGTTTTATTTGTATTTTTAGTAGAATGTCGAGGGTTTCGAATAAATTTTGCACTTTAATGCAATAATATTATCAAAGAGGAAATAATGATAAATTAATTCTAGTGACGTATTGTTGTTCTAACCGTATATGCACCTATACCTATATATTATAGATGCAATAAATCATCAGGAATATATATATATATTTTTGTTAAGTACTCTAAATATCGCAAATCATTTTGCGAATATAACTAATACGATGTGCTTATTTGAAATACAAATATCAAAAACAGATGTAAAAATGCAATATTTTCTAACGCATAATAATATTTTGACTAGTCTTTTAGACACAAATACACATAGTAATATTTATAAAAGCACTATCTACATAAATTAAAATAATGAATGATTATATATTATAGTCGTATGAATGATGTCTAAAATATCACAAAGCCCAAACGGTGACATAAGATTAGAAAAATAAAATTTTCTAAAAATGTTCGGGTTTAAAATTTCAAAAATCATGACGTATAATACTTTAGCGTTTGTATATTATAGTAAAATATAAATATCAAACTGTTCCTCACATTTTATAGTAATAGCCTGCAACGCTATCTCATAGATGTTTTATTGGAAAATTCATTATTTTAATATGTTATTGATTGGAAATGGTAAATATTTTTGTCAGATCAATTATTAATATGTTAAGCACCACGATGCTTCGCTTTATTAGCATTTATCATCTCGCATTCATATGATCAAACCGCCACGTAATTTTTATCATATAATATTATCTTATGAACATTTTGGAAAAAAAAAATTGTTAAAATAATTTTAAATGTTATACATACTATTAATGTGGTAAATAATATTTTGTAATTGATTAAGAGTGAGACCCTGAAATGTGTCTCATGGCCACCTTATGTCAATAATCGTTTGATAATTGTTTAATTATATATATATATATAATTTGTCTGTTATCGTGACACCCATATTTGACCTTCAATAGTAAAAATTACGTTGAATGAGACTCATTATTGAATGTGAAATGTTAATTTTTTATTAATAAAATATTGGAACAAATAGATAACAAAATACATGGATAACATTTCTCATCATTGACTCAACAGTGCGTGACAAAATTTATTTTATATTGAATAATTGTTATAATTTATGAATTATATATATATGAAAAATTATATTTAAAAACAATTAAGTAGATAATTTGTGAAATATATACATCAAATATCTAGTAATAGAAAAATATTCATAAAAAGTAAATAACTTAGAAGAAATGACAACACTTTAATATTAAAATAAGAGAAATAATCCTGTTAAATATTATAATATTATTAACAATTTCATCTAAAAAATTATATATATAATTTTTAAAACCTGATGTAAATACTACGTTTTAAATGTATAATAATATTTATTAGATAATTCTCAATGAGTATAATATTCATTTTTGGATACTCGCAGCTCAGTAGTTTCTTGTTATGTATTTACATTTGAAATACGAACAAATTTGTCAGACTATTTTTGAACTTATCATTACAAATAAATATAAAACAAAAATCAAAATATTGTATATATTTATTTATGCTATAATTGAACTAGATTTTTATATTTTTAATATTTTACTGAGACTTTTACTACCTAACTGGTTTTATGATAACTAACAACGCATAAACTAAGAAAACACTTATATTATTTTAAAATATTTAATCAAAAATAAACCATCATATTTCAAATAAACATAACAGATGTAATCAGATGTTGGTTTCGATTTAAATATAGGTCAAACTATAATAATTATTATTTTACTTATTTTTAAATGGAGTTATTCTACCTTCTTCGTTATTCTTGTGATATCTATATGATACATAACTGGTTGGATTAATTTATTCAACAATTAATTAGTAATTAAAATTCTTGATTAACATTTGAATTGTACCAAATAATAATTATTGACAACAATCAAATATTTGAAGTGGATAATTGGTAAAATGATAATTTGACGAAATAAATCGAAAACGAATATGAAATTTAATATATTGATTAAATATTCTGTAGATATAATCTTCTCTTTTTCTAACTTCTCACGATTCAATTTTTCTTTTAATTTGTTCTTTAATTTTCAATGACTTAATTGTATGACTATAATATTCGTTTACATTCATTCTCGGGATTTCGAAGCACAATTTATTTGTCAAAAAATGTATTTAGCAGAATTATTCCAGCATACGAACAAAAAACCTTTCAAAGGTTAACTTTCTGTTGAAAATTAATAACACAGATCTATTCGTATAATAAATAATAAATACGAATGTCTACTTTAACGACTAAAATGTTTAACTCAAAACTGCAGTGACTACTGAGAATTTCGGTAGACTCGTTTCTCCTCATTATAAATCTTACGACAGCTCCTTTGACTATTATTCGGTTCGACGGTACCACCTGCCAAATTATGGGAGTCATTTTAAACATTCATTAAACGCCACCTCACTGCATCCATTCATGATATTGTGGACTATAATGTATTATATACTCTAATTTTTCTCTTCTAAACAGGATTCTGCACTTTGTTTTAGACCCCTATTTATCCGCGTAGTGTCTGTACTCGAATTGGCTAGATCCTGGAGGATTTAAGATGAACAGCTTTAATATACATTTATATGAGAAATCCGTGCGTTCGTTTCGTGTGCGACCTACCGGGAAATTTTCATTTTTATGTGATATATACCCAATTCGTACAGAGAACGGCAAAAATGATGTATATAGTTTTAGAGGTCAACAAATTAAAATATTAAATAATTTATTAAATACCTACCTACCATACTTTTATTTTTTGAAATAGTTTGATATTTCGATCCGATTTTCAAAAAAATGTCATTACCCATATTGGTTTCCTTCACTACCAAAACGCATTTTTAAGCGTTTTTTAAATCAATGACAACACGTCATAGCCAAAATACACATCAGATCTTGCACGACCATGTATTGATTTTCATATGAGAATATCTCAAATCCGAGATCTACTCTGAAAACCCTGGATACTTTCAGTATTACGTATTTACGTATATAAATCGCCCAAATAAAGGTACTATTACAGCCAGATCTGATCGAAAACACGATGAATACTTTTATCATGTAAAAACAAATTCCGGATAACTTTTGTACCCAATATTTTTGTCGTTGACCTCGAAAATTACGGAGATATTTTTTTCTTTTAGTTGACATCAGTTATGAACGAAGAGGAGATAAACGGCTTGTTGTGTGCATGATGTTATATTAATATTTTAAATTTTAAAGCGAAAATAAATGATTGAATTCGAAAAATGAATGTTATTCTAAAAAAACAGATTGGTATAAATTTTCAAATGTATTAAAATTTTCATTTATTTTCGATAGTTTTTCTCTACGTTTGAGAAAAAAACTTAAAAATATCTCTTTAAAGTTACAACTAGAAAAAATTCTTCATTATTTTATCATTTCATAGTATGTTTTATCCAAAAACACTTTTCTGATAGTTTTGCGATTGTTTATATCCAAAAGTATATATTTATATATATAAAAAAAACAATTTTTGAAAGATTACCAAAATGTGATCAAAAGTTTTTAAATATTTTATTACGGAAATACGGTACATCTACAATAAAATATATTTGGTGCAAAATTATTAGATACACAAACTGTGATATTCTTTTCATATTTATGACAATTTCGTTAGTCTTGCTTAAGAGTTAATCAAATTACTTAGAAAATTTAAAAACTACCTCTAAAAAGTACTAATGGAAATGAGTTCTCAATAAAAAATAAAAAAAATACTTAAAATATTCTAAATAATTATTTCCAGAAAAGATAAAAATAAACATAATTATAGAATTAATTGATTACGTAACGTACTTCATTACGTACTTCACTCGTTATGTAAAGTCAAAAAAGAATTATTATTCAAAATCTATGAATTTGGTTTAACAAAAATATTTTTTTTTTTTTTTTTTTTTGATCAACCACTAACCAGTAGACTTTATTTTTAATCCTAATATATGTATATTCTAGTATCAAAATAAAGAGATAATAAGATAGATATTATTCGCCATACAATAGACGTATATTACTTATACGTTTTTCTGTTCGTTTGTTCGGTGTTTACCAGTATCAATGTATACATTTTAATTTTTTTCATTAGTTGTAAGACGATGTCAGCACGGCAATTTTTAAGGGGTTCTATACAGGCAATTTTTAGACAATTTTAAGTAAAATTAAAATCTAAAAATGTAATAATATTAATATGTATTTTAAATAAAAATTGGTCCCATTACTATATAACTTTTTAATGTGGTTATTTTTCTTATAAATTTATAAAAGTTTATTAATAATATTACTATTGTAATTTTTCATTTATAATAACTTGAAAACAAAAAAAAAAATTATAAAAAACAACATTATCAAACGTTCTACTTAGCCATTTTTTAATATATGAATTTAAACACGTCTTATGAATTATTAAATAACCAATTTTTAATTTTTTTTTTTTATATATAAATATAACTTTAAAAAAAATTTAAATACTAAAAGCATCATAATGCACTACATAATGCTGTTACCTATAATTTATTTTTCATTTCATATTTCTAAGATATATATGAAAAATTGTTGAAATGAGAAATGCTAACATGAGTTTTCATTGAAAATTTTTGGGGCTGATATTCTCTTAAGTGTTTAATATTTATAATATAATAGATTAAAACAATTATATTCAGGATTAGTGGCTTTACGAACTTATTGAATTGAACAAACCAAAAAATAGAAATAAAAAATGTGAATTATTTGTTATCAATTATATATAAAGTCAAAATATTAATATTTCGATTATACCTATAATTAATATATATAATTTTTTTTGCTTAAAATGAAATTGAACAATTAATATATTTTGCGCGATCTATAATCAAATAATAAAACTTTTGATGTCATCATTTACCACTTCTTTATAATTATTGGAACCTTAAAAGTGACCATTTTTGTAAACTTTTTATTTGTTATTTTTTTTTTTTTTTTAGACTCGAGTTTGACTATAAAATTATAGTATATTTTATATTTTATATTGTATATAATATTCAAGCTGTTTTAAATGTTTGCAGTCGTATTTATATACACTCCGATAAATAAGTTAAAAATGTTTTGAAAGTCAACAAAATTATATTACCCGTTAAATTGAATAATGATTAATGAAGTCGACAATGTTTTTTTTTTTTTAAAGTTGAAACTAGTTTTGTGATAAATGAATAATCAAATATGAGTTCGTTACAAGACAGACAGCATTTTACGGTACGCCAGAGAGTATTTTAATTTTGATTGGTCCCATAGGTCCAAACTTCAAGTTTTACCACATCGTTTTGGAATATTTTGTATAAATGTCAAAGACCAACAGTAGTATGACAGTGACCAAATCCCTTAATATTATTAGTATGTATATGTTCTATTTTAAGAAGTTTTTAGGTTAATCGTTTTCAAAGTTTAGTTTTCTGGAGAAAGTCATTTTAACAAAATATTTGCCGTCAAAAATGACACACAGCACTGACTATAGTATATGATACGCTTTTCGTTTATCATAAATGTTATTTGATGATTAACCTACGTTAGCTAGGTGAACTCGATGACAGAGTGATATTATTTTGAAACAAACAAACTTCAACACGCATCTATTTTCTAAAATTTCCATCTCGTCTTCATATTTTTTCTTTTTCTAAACTATCCTCGTGAAAGTGTATAAAATTTTTCTGCAATTTATCTTACCGTTTAGGCCTACATTGATGAACAACTTTTACACAACGATTTAAAATACGATTTTTTTTTATAACATCCACACATTAAATCTTTGTATAGCTACAAACATAAATCCTTGTACCATTTTGTTTTCATAATTTTTTAGTCTGATTTTTAAAATTACATAATTCCTATGTGGTTTGTAATTCCGTGACGCCTCTAAACATTATTTATCACTTACATGATTCTAGTTTTACTTACCTTATGCACTGCAAAATAACGTGATAACTACACCTTCAAATTGCATTCTAGTTACCTATATGCATTTATTTATTTGAAAAATAATACAAATGATTAATCCAGGGATATAACGTATATACAAAAGGTAATAAATAGATATAGTATATCTATAAAAAAAAAAAAAAAAACATAAAATTTAAAGTACAATTATTATTAACAATATAATAACAAGCAAGTTTTAGCATTAATGTAAGTAAAATAGAAGGACAGATCACTATTTGCTATCCTTATAAGGCAATAATAGAATAGGGAATAATATATGTATTTTCTATCAGCGAAGGGTACTTCAAAATGCATTTGTAAAAGCGGTGATGGACAAGTGTCTGCTTTTACCCTTTATTCCGTAACTTTCAGTATACTTCCCAATCAGACCGTTCCAGTACTAAGCACTGTAATACGTACAGAGTGAGGATCAACTCCATCTGAAGACTTCGTCAGCCTTTTCTATCACATGCGCACATGCACGGTGACATGTATGGATCATTTAGTCACGTAAAATTTAGACGGATATTGCGCTTCTGTGTTACTATATCTGTGGTTGAATGGCAAATGACGTAAGGGACATTATATGAACTGTTCGGGAGAACCACAAAATATATTTTTATACTTTTTTTATTAAATATGTTCTTAGAGGATGTACGAAACGACTAACTATGTTAGATACCCCCTAAATTATTTTGAGGGATGTTGTATGCACCCTAGTATTAACGCTTTAGCCCTAAATTATTCTTTATAGATTACCAAATTAATTTTTAAATGTAGCGCTCAAGCCTTTCACCAAAAACATGGAAGAAGTTGACTTAAGTTACGAGAGTGGCGGGCATTCAATGTGGACGAGCGTAACCAAAATCGTGATGTAATGTGTTTTCGCTAATGCCCAAAGGCCCACTGACGCCCGTTTTCCATTCAACCCCGTCAATGTCTATCTATACTTCCAGAACCACATTGTTTTGGCCTAGGTGACACCTCTCGTTTATGAAACAAAACGAGGATGATAGTCCCACGTCCAGAACACATCGTTCAGTATCGATCTTCTATCTGACACCGACTACTCTGTTTTCACAAAGATCCATTACGAAGTTACACCCATCAGTAATATACCTATTAAACAAAAAAAAAAACAAAACGGTTTATTATACATTCTTTATTAAGTACAGCTCTAAAAATCAGGGCATGTAGGGGTGGAAGCACTTCACTCGTCGGATAGGATATAGATAACGGGTATACTGAATTTGAAGCTATAATAAATTATTTCTATCAATAAAACGATTCTGTGCAAAGCTCAGAAATACTATTTTCCGACTTATAACAATTTACTAGAGGAAGGCTTTACACAGTTCAAAGTTCGAAAAATCCAACCAAACTTCAAAATCAATATAGTGCCAAAGTAAATATTTATTGTATGTTTTATATCTCTGATATCATTATTCTCCAATTTATTAACATTTTCGGTTGTTTTTCATTAAGATAATGAAAACTACAGGAAAAATATAAACTAAAACAACCGCCAAGAGGCGTTTGGCAATTCTAATGCTATGTTTTCTAAAGGATATTATTATTATTTTTTAAATGACAATTTAAAATAAGATTTAATTAAAAAGATTGTTTGTCGGAATAACGCAATGCTTTTTTTTTTGTTTTTTTGCTGGCGGACTCGTTTAATTTTCCAAATTTAAAAATGCTTCCGTGGTTTTCTTTCACGCTTAAGAAAACTACTTGGAAAATCAATAAATTACCTTTTCTACACTACCAACCAGAACGGATTTTTTAACAGAAAACTCTGTGTTCCTAAACTTCCTACACAACTAATTCTACCCATAAAGTGTATATAGATATATATATATATATATAGTGATATAAAACTACGATAATAATATTTTGGGAGATATATATACATATACATATAATTAGAATATTCAACGGCCGACAATAACGTTTTAATTTGTGTTTTTTTCGCAGGTTTTTGGTGGTACTCCGTGAGATTATTCTCCGGTAATGATCTTGATAATATTCTCGACTCACTGCACTAGGTACATTTAACAAAAAAAAGATCGCTAAGCCAATAAGTATATTCCACGGTACGACAATCTAAAATACATACCCAATATATTTAGATATAATATGCGGTCGATTTCTGCTATTTTATTATTGTTATTATTTTTTTTTAAATATATAAATATATTACCTATATCGTGTGCTGTCTCCGTATGAAAACTCGTTTGGGCGTTATTATTATTTTTTATAAAATTAATCATATTAACCAACGAATGTTTATTTATTAGCACGTCGTTGACCTGACGGCCGCAAGGTTCCGAGATTATCGGATATAAAATAAACATTCATTAATAATATTCCGAAGAGAGTTAATGATCAGTATAGTGTGATGGAAGGTGTAAGGGGAAATCGGTTTATGTATGTGCTCTGGGACGCGCACTAAAGTAAATTAATATTTCGGGGTGTGGTCGGGTAGAATATTTTTTTTTATTATTATTATTTTTTTTTTCGTTACTTTTTTTCTCTAATTTTATATAATGGGAACTAACTTCACGATTGTATTCGCAATCTGTAGCATTTCACGGTAATTAGTCCGCAGTTGAGGTGTATATTATATTATAATAGGTAATATCGTGACTATTTTACGTTTTTTCTTTTTAATTTAAGCTAAAGACCAGCCATAATAGACAAGAATTATTATACCGCCATCAGTGATGAAAAACACAGCACTAAAACCGTAAAAAAAAAAACACACTTTTCGTGGTTCAGCATGCCATATTGGAAAAACTAATAAGATGTTTCGGCTATGTAAATAGAACACGACTACACATAATTTCGAAATGATCAAATTTAAACAAACAATATGAAAATATTATGTAATCCGTTACAGTACCTATAGATAGCTATCGTTATCAATATAATATAAGTAGTGATCACGCGATTCTGATTTTTAATTAGAGGACAAGACGACGAAAATTTAAATGTCCATATACGGTTAATAAATATTAAAATAAAAAAAAAATCAATAAGTAAAATGCAAATACAAATAAATGTGATACATTAAATAAAGAAACTAGTATTCGTGATAAAGGATAATATTATGTTTGAAATGACTGGTTCGGAACGGGAGTTAAAAAAAAATTTTATCTCAAAAGATGTGTAGCCCAGGGAGTATAAATGGGAAAGAACGTTTAATCTAGAAGCAAACAGAAGGTCGCAATCAAAAACAATATTATATTTGAAAGAGATATTAGCATTTATATTTAGTATATAGATAGTATTAGAATTATATTTATATCAGAGTTTAATATTGGTAAAAATCTCTTTTTTTTGAAAACATCCACAAAAATACGAAATTATGAAACAACAATAATGTATAACAACAATAATCAATGATAGTATCTATTCTCGTATTGTGTTGAATAATACCTAATGAAAATTAAATTAAAGTTCAATTTCGTCCGATTTTATAATCACGCTAATTTGGCTTTACGTATTTCACTTTTATCATGTCACACAAACATTTTGGACGATGGGAAAAATAATAATGCGTGAAAAATAATGTCTTAAAATGTCAATTATTATATAACATTCACCGACTCTTCCTATTAGTAGGAAAAACATTTTCTATTTCAAACATTTTATGAACAAATAAAAATACAATTTTTCTTGTATTAAATTATAGTTTTGAAAAGTTTTTATTTATAACGACACTCATCAAATTAAATTCTAATTGATCAAATTGGCATGCTATCAAAATATTATAAAATTAAAATTCTCGATTTTTGCATAATATTTAAAAACCAAATACCTAATTATGTTTTTACTGAAAAAAGATAAAATAAAAATGAAATATTAGAAAAAAAATATATTTATTTTACTATAGAAGATTTTTGTTTTTAGCACAATCTAACGAAAAAAAAATTTTGGAAAGGTTAGAATGGCAGTACTTCAACCATTCAGCGGAGTTAAAATGAGGAAGTGTGAGATTAAAGTCTTGTTATTATTTCTAAATATAGTCATTTTGCATTTTAAATTTCTAATTATGTGTATATTATACGCAGTTAAAGTTCTCTTAAAGGAGTGACTAGTTAACATTCACGTTAATTTTAAATAAATTTCGTTCTAAATGCAATGAAAATTAAAAACAATTTTTAATATAAATCAAAATATACGTTTCTAGTATAACGACTACCTATCTACTTTGTTTCACGTAACAAGCAATTTTTTAATATGAAAATTGAAACTAACAGTTTTACATGTTCTTATTTTCCAAACAAACATGCTCAGGTTTGCTCCTTCACATATAAGTGTAGTCGACAATGATTCTTTATAGCTGCAACAAGCATAGCTACCAAATTATTGGACGGTTTTGGTATAATTATGTCCGGCTTGCATCAGAAACCAGACGTTACAAACAACATGTTTTTTTTTTTTTTATTTAAAATTAATAAAATATAATTTTGAGTTGACATGTATGAATTAAGGTGCCAACTTATATGCTTATATTCATTTTTAATTTTTCATTATACATTTTTAAACACAGATTTAAATTTAAATGATCTATTATAAATGTACCATTTATATTTAATATGTTATAACTGTATATAAACTTTTATTTCTATTTTTTGAACAATATAAATATATATATATATATCGATATAGAGACATATTCGTTTTAACGGATTTACCTAGAAAATACTGACGGTCAATATTAATATAGGTATAATATATAATAATGACTTTTCTAGCAAAGTATAGTACCAATATTGTAGAATTTATTTTTAAAAATTTTCCAGCGTCTTACGTGAATAATAAATAGCACAAACACTGTCAATATTATCACATACGGGTTAAATTCTATGGGTTCAATAATGTCGTTTTTTTAATTTTTTTTTTTTTATAAATTATTTTAAAAATTCTTTAAATTAAATTTAAAAAAAAAAAAAAAACGATCAAACGAAGAACCGTAAAATATCGTTCACGTTCCTCTTAAAGGCAAACGAAATCAACGGAACGAGCTCCTATCGTTATATGCGTAGTTTCTCCAAAGCACTATTATTACACGTCTATAATATAATATACTATATATTATTGTATGGAATTCAAACGATCGCCGACTCATAATTAATGTGTACGTTGCAGCGTTACACTGTATCGTATATAATAAAAATATTAAATTTAAAATGTTGTAATATAGGACGTGTACAGAGTTTAATTTATTCCAATGTTAATGTGTTGACCCTTATTACAGGGACATTTAATGAAAACTAGTTTTTGACCACTGTAAAACGATCGGTATATATATATATATATATATATATATATATTACGTTATATACTTAACTTAATAATGTATATGTAATAATAATAATAATAATAATAATAATAATAATAATAATAATAATAGTGTATATCTAACGTAATAACTGTGCCTTAATCGGCCTTGAAGTACCTAGCTAATAAGTATATATTATAAAAACTGGAGTATATACATATTGCAATTATTAGGGAATTTACCGTCGATAGATTATAGTCGAACGATATTTTACTGGTAATCATGTACTAGATTATTATTATTTTTTTTTTCCTGTATATAAGATATATCAAATTATTTATAATGTACCTAATACTAGACAATAATATATAAATTCAGAAAATAATGATAATATACATCGTGGCTTTATTTAATTCGTTTGGACATTTTAAGCGTCCATACAACAACTATACATTACTGTGGAAAAATTATGGTGTAAATTATTTACTACATATTATATCTTATGTTATATTTAAAAAAGTGATATTCATTTCGATGACAGAGAAATATTGAATACAATGATAGTTTATCGCGATAAGCCTTCCAAGTTCTCTGGTATGCATCGGGTAATAATTGATTGCGAATTACGATATAAATAAAATATAGCTAGTCAATTATCAGGGCCATCCAAAAATATTTAGGCGGGAAAATATTAAAAAAATTATATAATACTTCTATTCAAAACATAAAATAGGGTAGAAAAAAAGGTCATCAGCTGTTTTTTTATTTTTCCGACCAAAATTACTTTCTTCAAAATATAAATTAGCAAAAAAAAAAAAAAAAATTAACCCCCCCCCCCCGCCTTCCAAACCACCCTTGGAACAGCCCAGCAGGTTAATATAACAAGTTAATACAATGCATTGAATATTAAATAAAAACGGTTATCAGAATTTTAATCCAATCTATATAGTTCACAATACATGTTTGTCGAATACATTTTCGTCCATAATATTTTATAATATATTTGTTCGATTTATATTTTCCATTAATATATAATAAAAATATATTTTATTAAATGCTTTTATTTTTATTTACTTAAAACGGTGTATACATATAAAATATAACTCCATGAATTATTATGCCTATAAAAGGGAATTTTCTTCTTAAACTACAAACTTATAAAGAATTTAATTTTGTTATCAATATCATCATTTAATAAATAATCGTGACAGGTAATATTGGAGATGCATAAGCCCGTACATCTGTAATAATTAACAAGATGTATAAAAATGTCGATCTTGGAAACTTGGTTAGTTTTGCGTGTAATGAACAAATAAACTTTCACCGTGCAGACGTCGCTGCCATTGAAGTGAAATAATGTTGAACAAAGAATTTGTTAAAGCCCTGACTAAAACACAGCACCTAACTTGGTTGTAATTAAAGTATTACGACAAGGTAAGGCAAATTTTTATATTGAAGAAATCATAGTTTAATTTATTTAATGAAAATGTATTCATGGATTTAATTTTATTGGATATTTATCACAGTTGGTCCTGAAAGATAATGGCATAAATTATATTGAACAAAAAAAAGTAGGTGGGACGAAACCGATTTTTGGACAAAAATCGATTAGACAGAATACATTGGACAAGTATTCTATTAAAACATATTTAAACTATATTTGTATTTAAACCACGAAAGAAAAATACATTTTTAATTGCATTATTTTATTAAAATGTGTATAATAGTGTATTCTATAATATATAATATTGTTTACATACCAAGAATAAAATACCTATTTTGAACTAAATTAACCATAATAACTTTATATTCATTATTTTATTTGAATTATTATTGTTTAATTATTATTTATAAACTTTGTTTCTTTTTTGATTTTGAGGAACTTATGCATTTAATTTCAAACTAATTATTGGCGAACAAATCGTGTAATGATTTAGAGTAGAATATTACATTGTTATTACAGAAAAACACGAATGTAAGAAGAATAAGAACAACGAATAATCGTCAATTTTTCATTCTGAGAATAAAGAGCTTTCTAATGACAAATATATTCCACTTGGCCAACTTTTGAGGAGCTATTTTTTATTTTCACAGTAACTATCTAGAGAGAAGGTCAGCATAGCTAATTGTAAACTTTTTTATTCATATCGGTAAAATATAAAATCAACAATTGAAAAATATGTTTATACAATACATTATACATTTTCAAAATAAATTCTGTACTCCCACGTCATTTTCATACTTAATTGTTATTGTTGGCTTGTATATATTTAATATTTATACAATTTTATTGAAAATAGTACATTTGAATTTCTCATTTATTTCAATTAAAAAACATCGTAAAATTATGAAATTAAACAAAATTATGATAAGAAGGACATTATCGAACATTATATACAAAAGCTGTTATTTTTTTTCCATTGAAAATTTTTTGGGCTGGCATAATTTTATATAAAACTACCAAATATAACGAAAAAAAAAACAATTGATAATGAAAAATTCAAATTTTATTTTTCATCAAGTTATTCGAAAAACGTATCTATACGAATGTATTATTATTCGTAAATATTTTACTTCAAATAATAATAATAATAATAATAATAATTTTAAAACAATATATGGCCAACAGGGAATAGAAGTAATTTTCTCATCGGAAAACCCGATGATGGCGTTTGCTGGCGTATTAAATTCAAAATTAATGCTATATCATTTTTTTCGATAATACCATCTTGAATGGAGCTCGATGTATACTACATATATATGTAAACTATTAGTCGTAACTACAGTCGAAAATTATTTTGAAAATTGTATAACGTCACTTAAATAATATTTCTTCAGTAATATATAATAACTATGATAACTTACTATTTATTTGTTATTTTGTCGTTTATATGCATTATATATATATTTTTAAATATATTAATATGTTTTAATATTTTCAATATACTTAAGAAAACCACAGGTAAATAAAAATACTTAATAAACGTAGTAAATATAATCTAGAACGAATTTTCGCCAAAAAAAACTACCCCAAAACTTTTACTCAATTTTTTACCCAAAAATATGTTTATAAAAAATTCAAGTAATAATATAATAAAAATAAACATCATTATAAATCAATATAAAATAGTTTGTTTTTAATTATTAATCGTTTGATCTATTGGTTTCCATGAAATTTAATTTCACTGTGAACTAAATCGACCAAATACTATTTAAACACGCCTCGTTATCTTCGTGTTTATTATTTAAATAGTAAGTATAGGTACATAGGTAATATAATATGTACCATTAATATGATATTTGTATAACCCAAATATTATCCTTTGCAAACATTATGAAAGCATCGTGTATCATATGAACATTTATTTATTTTATATTAAAATATTAAACGTAATATAAATAAATGCATTCTATTTATATTCATTTAAATCAATCAAATGATTATACGTGATGTTTTATTCAAAATAATAACAAAATATAGATTAGGTATTATTATGATAACAGTAGTTTTGGAGTCTTTTAACACGTACATTTTATGAACTAAAATAAACCCTATACAGCTGTAATTAGACATATCACTTTTTAAATTGATTAAAATGAAAAATAAAATTTCAAATTTTATAATTTGCAATTTTTTTTATCAAATTCAGTTATAACGGTCACAGTATTATTTACCCTGTACTATAAATATATATATATAGATATCTATATATATATCAAAAGAATATAATTATGTGATTAGAGTGAAGAAATAAATTTTAATGTACGTAGTATTTGTTATATTACAGTTATTATGTATATAAACTTGGATAGAGAATTGAACAGAAATCAATACAATCAACTGAAATATTACAATATTTGATACCTAATATAATACAATAACGATTGTTATTATTTTGTTTTTGTGAATTACGTAACGACGAAAGTATAAAAAGGAAGATTCGAAACAGAAAAAAATAATAACCGTATCAATATTATATCCCTTTTCCTCTGGAATTATATTACTATACGAACTTATTTCAGAATTTATTGGACATTGTTCAACGATAGTTCTCACTATATGCGATATGGGTTCCAAATAATATTGAAAGGAAAAAAATAATTCACCTGGAAAATATAAGTATAAATAAAAAATCATCACTTTCAGAAAGACAGTTATGTCAAAATGAGTGGTCTAATGAATGGAAATATTGTTTAAATTTATATTCAAGTTAATACAAATGAGTGTTTATAACCTCTTTTTTTTTAATAGAAAACATAATATTTATCATTGATATTCATAAATTCATAAATATAAATTTGGTAATTTTTTATATTCTATACGCCTTATTATTCACAATAATTAGTGCCTAAATTAAAATTTTTAGTAATATAGATAAAAAAAAAATGTCCATTAATTCCTGTAGTTGTAAGCATTTTATTTTATTCATTGAAACTATTGAGTACCGCGAAATGGCGTGATTAGGGTCTTCAAGGTAAGTAGTGTCAAATACTTTCGACAATGGTTTGCTTTACATAATTTAGTGGCTTTTATCAAAAATATTAACTGTTTTTATCGTTGAAAGGGTAATATATATATATATAAAAACAACTATTTTGCACATTTTCTGATTAGTGATAACCAGTACTCAATTCGTTCAAAATTCGTTATCAGAATAATTATTTGGTGTAGTGTTACAATAAATATTATTTATACAAAGGTATTGTGTAATTTTTATTTTATAATAGAAGTTGGGGTGATAAGAGTCACTGTCTATATTAATATACATAGTTTTAAATTGTAAATGTATAAATGTTTTTTACACATTAGGTAACTACCTCTCGTTATTCATGAACATGGATACTAAACAATTATGAATTTTTAAAAGAAAAAACCTAAATTTTAATTTGGAAAAATATATAATTTAAGGGGAAAATGTATAAAAATATTTTTTATATTTATAGTTGTTATTATAAAATGTAATGCAATAATAACGACTTGAAATCATTTTATAAATTTATATACAGATTATATTACACCAAAACTAGGAGAATTAATTTTTATCTATTTTTTTTATAGGTAAACGTACCTATTCACCCCATTTTGAGGTTCAGCTTTTCACGAAATAAAAAATAAAGATCCGATCAAGTTTAAAATTATTGAAAATCGGGTGATATTTGGAAACATTTAATCATTTATACAACAAAAATGCATGTGATTATCTAAAAAAAAAAAATTTGAAATATTAAAGAAATAACCTATACAATTTACTATAATGGATCCTTAAGGTATAAATAAACAAAATGAATTATTGGTTACCAAAATATATCATAATATATTTTATAGTATATTATTAACTATATCAATAATAGATGGAAGGTCCTTCGGAAAAATGAAGAAAAAACATTAGAAATTTAAATTTGTTGAATAGTAATTCAAAAAAAGCCGGTCAGTAGGTTGTGGAAGCACTTCGCTCGTCGGGTGTCAGTATTGGTGGATGCACTTCGCTACTGGGTAGGGTACTTTTGGTGGATGTATTGAATTTGAAAGCAATGATAAATCA